>CAOKZL010003781.1:0-71278 GCA_948472985.1 Iguana delicatissima | reverse complement strand
TATGGCCATTCTGCACTAGCCTGTTATAGCGCTATGATTCCACTTGCAACATCCTATGGAATCCTGGGGTTTGCAGTTTCGGGAGGGACCAGCCAGCCCCTCCTGAAACTGCAAATTCCAAGATTCCATAGGATGTTGCAAGTGGAATCATAGCGCAATAACAGTCTAGTGCGGAAATAGCCTATGATTCTATGTATGTTTCTGAACACTGACAGGAAGAGGACCAATTTATTTGAAATATGGCACTGGAGAAGATTTCTACACATACCATGAAATACCAAAAAGAGAAATAATTGGGTGGAAGAGCAAATACATCCAAGCAATCCCTAGAAGCCAAAATGACTAAACTGTGCCTTTGTACTATGTTCTATGAGATCATAGAATCATAAAGTTGGAAGATACCAGAAGGACCATCCAGTCCAACACCCTTGTGCCATGCTGGAAGATACCACCAAAGCACTCCCTTTGGCAGATGGCCATCCAGCTTCCCTTTAAAAACCTCCAAAAGAGAAGACTGCAGCACACTCCCAGGCAGCAACGGAATTTTTTCCCCCGCTGTTAAGGGAGAATCTTTTCCTGATGGCTGAAGCCATTGCTCCATGTCCTAGTCTCTGGAGCAGCATAAAACAAGCTAGCTCCATCCCCGCCTATGGGACATCCCTTCAAATATTTAAACATGATTCTGTCACTTTCTTAAAAATGTCACTTCTTAGCCATTTCTTCTCCAGGCTAAACATACCCAGCTGATATGACTCAATGATAATGACAATAATGCTGGACTTAAGTACCACAGTTTTATGCTGCTGTAACTTCACTGACGTAACTTAACTGAAATTGAAATTAGCTGACTTTGGTATTTAGCTGCCAAAGAAGATTTTGAATGCCATGAGTAACTAGCTGATTGAACACATAGTGATTACATTCTTTTCTGGTTTTATATTCTGCTGTTCCATTCAGCTCTTAGGCCATTTCCGCACTACACTCTTATAGCGCGATTATTCCACTTTCAACATGCTGTGGAATCCTGGAATTTGCAGTTTCAGGAGGGGCCGCTTGGCCCCTCCCGAAACTGCAAACTCCAGGATTTCATAGGATGTTGAAAGTGGAATAACTGTGCTATAACAGTGTAGTGTGGAAATGGCCTTAGTGTGGCTCACAATGTAAAGTAACAAGTGTAGTCTTTTAAAAATTGGAAGCTGTAAAGAAACCCATAGAAAAGATTCGTTTTCTTCTTTAAAGGCAGCGAGATCCAAAATCGGAAAAGAGAGAGTGCTGTCTGGGGTGAGCATTCACCAGTCTGATGCTATTGTAGCAATATTGTTGTTCATTATGTACTCACACGCCAAACTGTTTTTATGGAAGTGTACCTATGGTTTCATTGTGCTTTGTCAGTCTCTTGGTGATCGCATATTGCTGTATTCATTCCAATACATCCCAGAGCGAGAAACCTTTAAAGCAAGAATTAACTACAGGCATCCCCTCCTTACCTAAGGACTGGAGCACAGTCAGAAAGTGGAATTGGTTCAAAAGTGGAACCCAGTCTTTGGTCAGTACTCCTCTTGTCTTCTTCCTGTGGGGAATGTGAGGGGATTACGGAGGCTCGCCAAGCTGTTACCCTGCTCTCTGGGGGTCCTGGGAGGGACATCTAAATAACCAAACAATAACACACAATTTTGGGGAAAATTAGCTGGAGCACTCACTTAAGCTAGCGAGAGGCAGGGTAACTTAGCAGGATCTTGCAGCCCAGCGTCTACGGGGTCAGGTCAGGCAAGCAGCCAGACGGGTTTAAAGTAATAGAAATTATATTTTATTGCATACAAACAAATATTAAAGACACCACAGTCACACAGCTAACTAAGAAATTAGAGGTTGAGTTAAGGATAGAGATTTTCAGGGAAAATGGGTGATACGACACCTGTCTCGTCGTCCTGGACCTTGCAGGAGAATCTGGGGGTGCAGAGAGGAAGCTCAGCTCGATTAGCTGAGGGGAGCTCGCCAAGCAAAGTGGCAGCAAGGCTTGATGGAAGTCCGAAGCGATCCGAGGAAGGTCTCGGAATCAAGGGTTTTTATAGGGAGAAGCGTGACTGCAGGCTGTGCCTTACTCGGGGACAACAATGAGTTTTGGGGGTGAGACAATGTCTCCGAAAGGTCACAATTTAATGTGATTGAGTTAAGTCCGAATTGACAAAGAGGTAGACTGTATGCAAATGCTCAGTGCTTGGCATTTAAGCTTCTAGCTTGCCAAGTTACCTGCTCGGGGCAGGGAGTCCTTTGGAAACAGCGTGCATACTCGATGAGGGTGTTTGCCGGGGAGGTCCCTGAAGCTGCGATCTGGCTATTTCTGGCCTACCTGTATGGTCTTGGGATATTCCAGCGTTTGATGGCCGAGCCTGGTTCTGGGTTTGTCCAGGGGCCTCACAAACACGTGGAGAGGGGTGGTGGGAGAGAGCCAAATTATTGCTATCAAAATGATATCTTTATGCTACCTCCAAGGAGGCCTAACCTGCAGTAACAAAGCGAACTGACCAAAGAGTGGACTGCCGTTCCAAGAATGGTACATGTCTATAATTTACGATGCTCAAAAGAGCGGAATGTCAAAGAATGAGTTCCCCAAAAGTGAGGGATGCTTTTTGCTCAATAAGATTTATGTTATACTGCTGGTTTTTGGGAATTTTTCTCTGGGAAGCTCAGGACAAGACTGCTGGCTTTGAAAAATGGGTTGTCTCCTGATATAATACTGGCCTCAAAAGGGTATCTGTCTGCGCCTTCGTTGAAATCACTCACACTATCAGTGAGAAGGCCATCTCCCTGGTACTCACTCAGCATTTTCGTATCCAGTCTTATGGTCTAATAAAGGTCTTCTGAAGTCACAACCAGCATTTTAAGTGGCCCAGGACCTCCTGTGGTTGCTAACCCCCAGCGTGATACGGTGGTCATACGCAGTCTCACATGGTAGCCTTGCAGTTGCATTTTTCATTAACTGCACTTTCTGAACTTTCACAGACAGCCTGGGCATTGCAGTAATCTCACCTGGGAGCTGCCAGACCGTGATATCACCCACACAGAATTAGAATTTCTAGGGACTCTTAAATGCACACTCAAGTCATGTCCTTGGCTTTCTTTTCCTTCTGTAGTTGGACCAGACCAAGCGACGCCACAGTTTGAAACTCTGGGTGATCGACATGCTCTGCCTGCCAAATATCAACTTGTTGGCAGTTTCAACCACTGACCAGGATATTGGTAAGTCTGCAAAACAGCATCAGTGGGCTTTTAGCTGATTTGCACAGTTATGTATTTCACTGCTTCTCTGGGGGCTCTGTTTGGAGAAGGCAGTGCTATAAAATCTCAGCATTTATCTCATATAGACTTTATGTACCAGCATGCAGATGGGATCAAACAGTCTAAGCACTTATGTGTTTAATACCTCACATTCTCTGATATCCACAGAGAGGGAGCCTGCATCCCAAGGGGCTTCCAGCCTTCAGGAGACAGGCTTTCTCACTTTGTCTCTGTTCTCTCTCTCTCTCTTTTGGCTTTGTCAAAGACATGTACAGACACCTGTCTCTTCCCTTAAGCTAAAACGGGATGTGTTGTAACACCTTCCTCAAATGGTGATGATTTTCCTGTTTCAGACATTCCAGAGAGAACTCTCTCTCTCTCAAGAAAACATCTTCTAGTGCCAAGCAGAAATAGGAACTGGCCACTCAAGACAATTCGGAAATCGGAGGATTGATTGAATAAGTGAACAAATTGGTCAGACAAGATGCTGCAATCGGACATTACTCTGAAGTGAAGTTGTAGGTTAGAGCTTGGAGTCTAACATAGGCTGGAATCCCACTAGAGACTGATACTGGTGGAAGACATAAATTATTGGATGTAGTGGCAGTGGGAGGATCTACCGGTAGGGGTGGGATAGCAGCAAGAGTCAGCCCGCATCTTGTTAGTGATGTACGCACGCGTAAGTTGCATTAGGCACACAAAATATGCACACAAAGTGACCATATCCAAATGATTAGGGTGGAAGCAGAACTCATGCCAAGAAGTGTTGGACAGAGCGTATGTGATCCAAACTGTGAGGCTCTGCTCATCTTGCAATGGGGAATGAAGCCCCTCTGTGCAGAGGCCCCATATGGAACATGTACCAGTGTGCATCGCATTGCACATTGTAGTGGCTTAGTGGGCGGTCAGTCATGTATTTAGCAGTGGTCCACATCTCTCATGAGACCGTGGTGCCCAGTAAAGGGATTGTTTCATGCGGTACAACTCAAAATGGTGATCCAGGGATAGGTGCCAGACTCCGGAGATCTTCCGGGAAAGAAAGAAAGAAAGAATGGTCGCCAATGGATGCAAATGTGATACCAGTATCGGGCACACTGGGGAGAAAAATTGCCAGTCACCCACATCAGTTAACATAAGAAGCACTGGTGAAAGGCAAGACAACTGTAACTCTGTTGGAGGCTATTAATACACTGCAGTGTGGTTGGATTACAGTCACTGAGCGAGCGAGCGAGCTCTCATTCATCTCTGCCCAAGATAGTTTTCGTGGCCTCAAACCTGCCTCCGGTCACTGCTGTACCCCTGAGTGACCATTGTGCCTCTGCTGCCAATCCTCCTCCTGGAGTAATTATGCTGGCAGGTTAGATCTTTGCCTTTAAAAGAAACAATGATATCTGTCCCATGTTATTTTTTGTGTTATAAAGGGCACTGTTATTATATTTTAATCTTTCAACATTGCTATTTTTGCATGGTGAGTCACATTTACTTGTTATTGTAATTTTTAAAATATATCTTATTATTATTATATCTTGGGATTCTTGGCATGTTTGGATGACCTCTACTCATTGAGCTATGGCTTCATCTACCAAATCAGATGTTGGAATCGCTGAATCAAAGAGGTGGATGGGGCCACAAAGGCCATGTAGCCTAACCCCTCTCATGCAGAAATACACAACCAAAGTATGTTTGAAAGATGCCTGTCCAATTTCTCTTTAAAGACTTCCACAGGGCAGTCTAATCCACTTTCAAATAGCTTTTATAGTCAAGAAGTTTTTTTTTCTAACGCTTAAGTGGAATCTCTTTTCTTGTCATTCGAATCCATCGGTTTATGCTCTGGCCTCTGGTGCAGCAGAAAACAAGCTTGCTCCGTTTTGTAACTGAACAATAACTTTTCCAAACTCTGTTCCACAGGTTAATGTTGTGTTCTACCCAGAGAGAGGAAAAGGGAGAACAAGAATGACTGCAGTGTCAATTGCTGCTTTGCATGTATGAATGGGACACCAGGGAATCAGACATTAACAAGTCTTTCATTAACTAATTACTTTGAAAATATTTCTATCTCACCTGCTCTTCCAAGAGTTTCTAGGTACATCACAGCAAATAAATGTGTAACAATTAAAAGACACAAAGCACACCAAAAAGTTTTATTTCAGATTTAAAAAGCAGGATGGATTGAGACAGTAAATAAAAAGGAAGATCTTTACCAGTTTCTGGAAAGTTGTTAGGGAGGAAGTAAGGCAGGTCTCCTTTGGAAGGGTTTCCAGAGTCTAACTGGAGTTGCAGAAAACATTCCTTCTTCCCCAGTTATCTTCCCTAGACTAAGAGAAAGGTGAGAATAAGGGCCTTTTCGCACTGCACTGTTATGGTGTTATCATTCCACTTTCAACTTCCTGTGGAATTCTGGGGTTTGTAGTTAACTGAGGCCAAAGAGCTCTACGGCTGAAAATTCTAAAAGTCCCTCCCTAAACTGCGAACCCTAGGATCCCATAGGATGTTGAAACTGGATTAATAGCACTATAGCAGTGTAGTGTGGAAATGGCCATAAAATAAATAAATCCAATAAATGAAAACAGAATTTGGTGCTTTTTAGAAGCATGGAAAAAATATTTGACCGTTTACCAACCTTCACTGAAAAATGATTTTGAAAACTGTTAAGTTCCCCTGCCCTGCCAAGGACATCTGGAAATTGTGAGGTTTTGAACTGTTTAGGACTTTTGTATGCAAAATTTGACCACACTTAAACAGAAAAACATGATTTTCTCTGCAAGAATGTTCCCTTTGCACAATAAATGGAGTTTTCTGTTTAGTATGTTTTTATGCACAGAAAAGAACTTTTGTATTTTTTGCACAAGAAAACCATGTGGATTTTCTTTTATGCAGAGTAAATCTCAACTGTGAATAGTCCTCAAAAACTGTGCAGATTTTATGGGTTTTCTCACAGTGGGGAAAGAGTTGATGAAATTATTTCTCCTTACCTAGGTGAATGAAATTAACAAAGATTTGCATCCCTAGAATCAGATTTATGGATCTAGCTGGGAAACTGAGTGATGTCTATGCTGCCCTTGAAGAACATAATTCTCCTTTTTTTCTGCTTCCCGCTCCAGAATTCTTTGATATTGGTGGCAACAAATGTGACCGGATATTCACCCTTGTGGGCCTGCAAGGGTGTGCCACAGCCATGGATTACTGGTAGGTTGACATAAATCCCAGGCGAAGATTTCTTTCTGCAGGACCAAAGGTGCTTCTCAAGGTGGAGAGAGTGGCTGTTGCTTTCTTAGGTCACCTTCCCCAAGCTGCTGCCTTCTGCATGTGTTGGGCTAAAATACGCATAATGCTCCACCCAGCGTAAATGCTGCTCAGTACATCTAGAGGGTGCCTAGCCAGGAATCTTGTCATACTCCTCTCGAAAATTTGTCTTGATGGCTATACCTTTTAAAAGGCTGCTGCAGATATCCAGTAGCCAGGCAATTCCTCCTTTGGGTCAGCAGGCCAGACTGGGTTCCAAGCAGGGAAAGGAGCTGGAAGAGGAGCCCCTCCCCAGTCCCAGAGAAAGACAGAGGCTCAGGTCTCTGGCTCAGACCGCAGGTGGAGCGAAAGGCTGAGATCACGACATTGAGAGGAGCACAGTTGAAGAATGCTCTCCCTAAATGCTGCTGGGGATCCAGGTGTTGGCTGAACTTGCTGCCTGTTTAGGGAAGTTACATTCACCAGGCTCCTTGCTGAATACAACTTTCGTCTTTGTCTTGACAGTTTGGCTTGTGCAGGTGTGTCTGGTGGATTTACACCTTTTGGATTGTTTAATGGCTCCCTAGAAGCCTGTTTCTGATTTATGGCTTTCTGAATCCTGGATTGTGTAGCAACTGGATACCTCTTGTTTCCACAGCTTTTGACCTGGAAACCTTGACTCTTGTCTGAAGTTGAGAGCAGGATGGAACCATTGGTAGTGCGAATGTCAATGCAGTGGCCAACCTGGTCTTTAAATGAGCTATCCGTGGTGCTGGAACTGATCCTTTAAAGTTCAGCTTTAAAGGAAACATCCAAGGTGCTGAATCTATCCTGGAAAAGGTTTCCGGCACCATGAATAGCTCTTTAAAGCTCAGATTAAAACCCATTAGACCTGGTCCTACCTTCTGGGGCAGCAGAGAGCAGTATCTTGTCTTTCCCAATATGAAGCTTTGCTCACTTGCTTGAGTCACTGTGCTGTATGTGTGGCGGGCTGCAGATGTGTAGACTGCAGTGTAGAGGAGCTGGTTTTGCATTAGAGCATCAAAGCTTGGAAAATTTGCTTTTGTAGACTACCAACATCCTGGGTACACTAACACAGTTGTAGTCCAAAAAAGTAAATTTTCCAAGCTGGATCGTCTAGTACAGCTTTCCATTTCCCATAATGCCCACCTGATTCCAGCAAGCAGGGCATGAACCCAAAACTGCCCTTTCTGTTGTGTTGTCCAGCAACTAATATTCAGGGATAGAATGCCCCTGAACCCAGAGGTTTTGTGTAGCTATTGATAGAACAGACCTGGGATAAAAGATATAAAGGAATCCTTTAGCACCTTTGAAATTGAGAAAAAGAAATTTCTAGCACAAGCTTTTGTGGACTCCAGTCCACTTCATCGAAGGTGCCACAGGACTCCTTTATATCTTTTTATGCTGAGACAGCCTAAGATTGCTATGTAAAAACCTAGGACAGGCAATCCTACCTGGGGGCTAGGGGAATTTCAAAGTGTTTCTCCCTTGATTCATGGTTCCAGCACTCTGATCTACCACCTCCTCCAAGGAAATGTAAAACCTCATCACGTCCATCATGACTGTCTGGGTTCCTTTCTGGAATAAGACCAGGTTCCATTGTCGTCTGCAATCTGGCTCCAGGGGTCTGGTTTCTTCTCTTTCCCCTCCTTTTCCTCTCTGAACTAGGACAGATGGACACAAAGGAGTTTTCTGTGTTGGGGACGTGAAAGGGAACGTCCTGATCTTTACCTCAACTGATGTGGTGATGAATGGCCTTTTCAATGTCCGAAGCTATATAGGTAAGCCATGGCAGGCTGATGGTTATTGGAAGTGGGGAGGAGAGGTGGAGGAAGGCAGCCCCCTCAGCTGATGGATATGTTGAACCACACATAATCAACTGTTTAATTTATTGTAGTTTGGTATTCCCCGCTTCATTGGACAGTGGGATTTTCCAGGGCTGGCAAATTTCCTTTAGAGGAGAGAGACCAGTGGAAGTTTAAGAAGTGTTTGGCCAAATACGATACTCCATGGGTGGGCAACTGTGGGAAGTCAGGGAACCACATTAGCTCCCAGGAGACCTTGGAGGGCTATACTCCCACCACACCTAACTGCAAAATGAAATGGGGGGGGACAGTGAAAATGACTCACATGTCCCTAAAATCCTAGAATCTTAGAGTTGGAAGAGACCTCAGGGGCCATCCAGTCCCACCCCCTTCTGCCGTGCAGGAAGATGCCATCAAAGCCCTCCCTTTGACAGATGGCCATCCAGCCTCTCTTTAAAAACCTCCAAAAAAGGAGGAGACTCCACCACACTCCATTAAGGCAGCAGCGTATCCCACTGTCAAACTGGTCTTACCATCAAGAAGTTCTTTGTAAGGTTTAAGTGGAATTTCTTTTCCTGCAGTCTGAATCTATTGCTCCATGTCCTAGTTTCTGGAGCATAAGTGGAAACAATGAAAACACATTCATGTCATGGAACCATTTGCCCTGTGAAGTGTATATACCTCTGTCCCCACTTGCTGAGGGTCTTCCATGGGTTGTCAGACCTTACCTCACTATGTGTTAATTTTGTGTTAAAAGTTGCATTATGTAGTCTCTGCCTCTGTATGTTTGTTTTATTGTACTTTTTAATTGAATGTTTGGCTTTTTATTGTATTATGGTTTTAAGTTATTGCAAGCTGCTGTGAGTATTACACAGCTGCTAGAAGGACAAGCTAGAAATAAATAAGGCTGTAAATCCACTAATCTAGAGAGAGAGAGAGAGAGAGAGAGTAAATCCATCACTCCCAAGTGTTTTCATGTAACTCTTACCTTCATAGAATCATAGAATCATAGAAATGTAGAGTTGGAAGAGACCACAAGGGCCATCCAGTCCAACCCCCTGCCATGCAGGAAAACCCTCAAAGCACTCCCGACAAGTGGCCATCCAGCTTCCGCTTAAAAACCTCCAAAGAAGGAGACTCCACCACACTCTGTGGCAGCACATTCCACTGCCGGACAGCCCTGACCGTCAGGAAATTCCTCCTGAGGTTCAGGCGGAATCTTCCCTCCCACAGCTTGCATCCATTGCTCCTTGTCCTGGTCTCAAGAGCAGGAGAAAACAAGCCCACTCCCTCCTCAACATGACATCCCTTCAAATATTTAAACATGGCTATCATGTCCCCTCTCAGCCTTCTCTTCTGCAGACTAAACATACCCAGCTCTCTAAGTCTGTCCTCATAGGGCACGGCTTCCAGGCCCCTCACCATTTTGGTCGCCCTCCTCTGGACCTGCTCCAGCTTATCCATATCCTTCTTGAATTGGGGTGCCCAGAATTGGACGCAGTATTCAAGATGAGGTCTAACCAATGCAGAATAGAGTGGTACCAATACCTCCCACGATCTAGACACCATACTCCTATTGATGCAACCAAGAATTGCGTTGGCTTTCTTGGCTGCTGCATCACACTGCTGACTCATGTTCAGCTTGTAGTCTATGAAGACTCCTAGATCCCTTTCACACGTACTGTTAGCCAGCCACGTGTCCCCCATCCTATATTTCTGCATACCATTTTTTCTGCCTAAGTGTCGGACCTTGCATTTCTCTCTGTTGAAATTCATTTTGTTAGCCTTGGCCCAGCTCTCCAATCTGTCCAGGTCCTTTTGAATTTTGATCCTGTCATCAGGCGTATTAGCAACCCCTCCCAATTTGGTGTCATCTGCAAATTTGATCAGCGTGCCCTCTATTCCTTCATCCAAGTCATTAATGAAGATATTGAACAGCACCGGGCCCAGGACAGAACCCTGTGGCACCCCGCTAGTCACTTCTCTCCAGGATGAGAATCTGCCATTGGTGACCACCCTTTGGGTACGGTCAGTCAACCAGTTACAAATCCACCTGACAGTAGCCCTGTCCAGTCCACATCTTACTAGCTTCTTTGCAAGAATGTCATGGGGAACTTTGTCAAAGGCCTTACTGAAATCAAGATATACTATGTCCACAGCATTCCCTTCATCTATCAAGCAAGTAACTCTATCATAAAAAGAGATAAGATTAGTCTGGCGTGACCTATTTTTGAGAAATCCATGTTGACTTTTCGTAATTACGGCATTGTTTTCTAAGTGATTAGAAACTGACTGTTTGATGATCCGCTCCAGGATCTTTCCAGGTACTGATGTCAGGCTGACTGGGCGATAATTATTTGGGTCCTCTTTTTTCCCTTCTTGAAGATGGGGACAACATTTGCCCTCCTCCAGTCTGCCGGAACTTCTCCTGTCCGCCAAGAGTTTTCAAAGATTACAGCAAGAGGTTCCGCAATGACCTCTGCTAGTTCTTTTAAAATCCTAGGATGCAATTCATCTGGCCCTTCCTCTCTCCCTGCATACTTGTCTGTTCAAAACTTTCAGTTGCTGTTTCTTCACTCATACCTATGAGCCTGTGAGCACACATGTGACATATTCCATCAGCTCTGGAAAGTTTGGCATTTTGTTTGCTTTTCAGTTCAAACACACACACACACATACAGAGTGCCAGCAGTTTCCCAACCATAACTCCCCACTGGCCCAGCCAGTATGGACTATTAACTAGCAATATGGTTAGCAAAAGAATAGACCCAGTTGCTGTGAAACAATATTTTCCAGTAGCTGGAAACTTCTAGTTCACAAATGATTCCTTTTGTCTTGCCCTGACAGGTGGTTTGGCAAGGGTCCCTGTGAGCATCCTCATGAAAGCGAAGACTGAGTCATACAGAAATTTCACTGTGTCCGTGAGTTTTTCCATGCCCTTGTCAGGTCTAGATTTATCATGTACACTGCTTTAAATGAGGGCTCGAGAACTGGGACCTTCCCTGGTAACAGGACGGTGATGGTGATGGTGGTAAAGTCCATTGTTAATCTGACCCAGGGGCATCTTCTGTCTCCAAGCCCCTCTCATTTTCCTTTCCACTGTGACTGAAATGGCCAAATTGTGAAAGGATCTCTCTCATTTTCCTTTCCACCGTGACCAAAATGGCCAAATTGTGAAAGGATCCATCATCAGGAAACAAGACGGAACTGAAGCACAAGCTGCAATCTCAAGAAGCAGAAGAAAGAGCTTTGAAGTAGCTCTGTACTTTCTTATTCTCCTGCTCTCAATTTTGAAATATTCAAATTTACCTAAACCTTTAAATTTGAATATTTCAAAATTGAGAGCAGGAGAATAAGAAAGTATAGAGCTACTTCATTCATACAAGTATGGTATGATGGTAACCCCGTCCCTTTGCCTGCTTGCATTTAACCCATGTATTCTGGCTGAAACCCAGTTTCTTATTGTCCACCATCTTAGTAGGATTGTTAGGAGGTCCCAGTGTTTTGATATTTCTTAGTTCATTGTTTGTTTGTTTTTCCAGTCACAAGGGGCTTATGGCCCTGAAGACGTTCTTTAAGAAGTGTCTCAAGTGGGGATGAAGATTCCATTTTTTGACAGTCATGCGTATTGTCTTGCTATTAGCTTGCTATTCTCCCATATGCGTGAGCCACAGAGACCATAAAAAAAGCACAGCTTGCCTACCTGTAACATCTGTGCTACCTTCCTGTGGACATCTGTGAACTCACACAACCCACCCTCCTTCTCTCTTCATGCTTTCCCTTTCTCCTGGTCTCTCGATGGCAGACTTGCAACTGGGTTGCAGCAGGAACACATGGTTTATATGCACGTGGCTGAGGAGGTGTGCGGTTACTGCCAAAACACAGCTCTAGAAGCTTCTGAAGTTCTCCACGGAGGTCAAGAATGACCCATAGGTGTGAGTGCACAGATGTTCGCTTGAAGAGCCACAGTTACAGGTAGACAGCCTGTTCTTTCCAAAAATTGTCATGTGTGGAGGCAGATTAATCCTTCACCCATTAATGGATAGCTCTATATGCCTTGTTTTGCAAAATGATTCTGCTTCGTCTTCTCCCTCCCCTGTAGGGTCTGCACGAAGACTGGTGTCAACAGATCATGTACCTCTCCCAGCTCAATCTGGTCGCCTCCTGCACACCAGCAGATAAGACTGCCATGGTGCTGACTTCTCTTCCGGTGCACAAAGGTGGCAAAACTCAGTAAGGAAAGCCTTTTTCTCACGGCTCTGGGTATACTCTGCAACAGCAAAATATGGGGTTACTACTCTTCCCTGATGAAGGGACTATGGGTTGGAATTATCACATAGGCACAAAATGTGTGGAAGATCAGTCAGAGGTGTGGGGCGGAAGCTGTAAATTGTGTGTGTGTGTGTGTGTGTGTGTGTGTGAGTGTGTGTGTGTGTGTAAAGTCTGGGCCATGGACTGCATGTGGTCCTTAGAGTTCCACAGGGCCCAAATATTTTTAAAAAATTTATTTGATTTTTTTTTTTTTTGGCTTCCAAATGCTATATATCCCTTTGAGGATATAAGGAAGGATTTTTTTTGGCCTTCTCATTCTCTTCCAAAAAGAAAGTAAGCCAGATTTTTTTCCCCAAACAGCGAATGATCCAGAGAGGTCTTTTTTTTGCAAACAGGAAGTGACCCGATGGGCCATTGTGGGGCAAAGTCATTTCAAGATTTTTTTCTGGACCCCTCTCTCTCTCTCTCTCTCTCTCTCTCTCTCTCGTGTGTGTGTGTGCGTGCATGTGTGTGTGCGTGTGTGTGTAAACCCTCCAAGGTCACCTGCAGAGCCAGCGCAGTCCTTTCCCCGCCACCCCCAGCGGTTGCCCACTTATGCTCAAAGTGCGCATAGTAGTTTCGCTGCAGCCTTCTGTGCTGGGACATCTGATTCTCTCAAAGATCTTTGAGAAACCAAACCTCCATGTGCAGGATGTCTTGAAGCTAGTTTGAGGCAGGCAGAAAAATCAGAAGACCCAAGCCTAGAATGTATGCGTACCTCCCAGATGCAGGAATAAATATTTCTGTATCCTGTGGCAGCTGGATTGGTAATTATGCAGATGTAATTAACTGTAGACCTAAGGCATCTGCAAAACATTCTGTCCCTTAAAATCCTCAACATCCTCTTCCTTATAAAACTAAGACCATTTATTTGAGTATCTCTCCATTCCTTCTGTGTTTACATAAGCAGAGCTCTGCAGGATCAAGCTAAAGAGAGTCAGTGAAATTTCATGGTTCATGCCATCCAGAAGGGATATAGGAAAGCCTCAAATGCGCACACCCAAAGGAGCAGCAGTAGTGTGCCTAATTTAGGGTCTTATGAATAAGGTTTCTTGTCCTTCCTTGTCCAGTTTCCTATCCTTCTGTTTTCCTTGCCCCTTGGCTACTTTAGCATTCTTCTGCCTTGGCTCTCTCTTCGTCTAATAAAAAGCCTGGGAACACCTTATAGACTAAGGCCATTTCTGCACTAGCTTGTTATAGTGCTATTATTGTACTTTCAACATCCTATGGAATCCTGGGGTTGGCAGTTTAGGGAGGGGCCTCACAGGCCGTCCTCAAAGGCCCCTCCCTAAACTGCAAACCCCAGGATTCCATAGGATGTGGAAAGTGGAACAATAGCACTATAACATTCCAGTGTGGAAATGGCCTGAAAATATACTCCGGCATCAGCTTTTGCAGACCCATTCACTTCTCCAAATGCACAAGGCCTTATCCTCCTCTGGGCAGATTCATACACGTGTGGTTTGGGCAGGAGGGTGGGATTGTAAACGGTGAGGCCAGAACAAACTGAGATGCAGAAAGCACCGCCAGTGACAATTACTTTCACTGCAGCCGTCCATAAAACTGTGGTTAGGTGATATCAGAGACATTCTAGCACTGATGAGCTCATTTAACACATGCTGTGTGTGATAATAAGCCTTTTGTAATGAGCCGTTGTTCAGTTTTATGTTCGTGGGCATAGTCATTTAGGGTGCCTACACATTTTTACTCCCTTTTCATAGCCGGGACATGTGCTCGTCACCTCTCTGGGAAGGTAGCTGAGGTCACTGATGACTACAACCGTTCCCGCTTTGAGGCCTCTCTGATTCTCTTCTCCATCTTGAGACTCCCCTGAGTGTTTTGGTGAGGCAGATGAGAGCATCCTCCCTGTGTTAAGTTACTTTTAGAGCCTAGTGTGGTCACCCCCGGTGATTCTCCAGAGGAGACCATTCCTTTTGAGATTACAAGTCTGTCAGATACTGTCCCCTCTTTGGTATTTTTTTCTTGTTACATGCCTTCCAGTCAGCTCCAATTTATGGTGACCCTATGAAGGACTGACCTTCAGAAAACCCAGTTAGTCTGTTCACCCCCTGTTGTAGTCTTAGCACTTTCTGTTTTAAGGCATCCCATCTTGTTCTCTTGGCCTTCATCCCTCCCAGCTCAAGGTCTCCAGTGTCTCTAAGAATCTTGCCTAAAGAGCAGCGTTTAAGATTGCCGGATGCAGGCCCTGAGATTCCAGTGCCAAAACCTGAGGCCTAGGAGGACCTCTTGTGATGTCAGAGGAAAGCACCACAGTGATGTTATGTGGAACATCTTAGCATGTTAGTAGGCCATACGCCCCATGCTTTGATATGGCTTAATTAGCAAAATATATGATTTAATTGGCAAATATTAATTGGCATAAATATAAATTATACCCAGCTGTGGCTGCATGGCCAATCTGGCTAAGAGGAAAAGCTGGCCACACACGTGCTGCAAAATCAGGTCAGGAAAGAGCTCAAGGTATAGCCAGGTCATAGTCAGGAAATCACCAGGAAACTCCAGTGGTAATTGACTTACAGTTGACTCAACTTTTAAGTGACAATAGCATCCAAAATGTTCCCACAGGATGGTTGATTGTCTTAGCTCCTCTCCCTCTGACCAGCAAACTTTCCTTTTATCTCCACATCTGTCTGACAGTAAAGAGCTATCAAGGCTACCATTAGCCCTTTGTCACCTAACGCTAAGGCATTAGTCCATTCCAGACCCCATTGTCCGCTCTCCGAATTCCACTGTTTAGTCTACCAGAGAGCCATTAGTACTGTAGCCCTCCAGGCAGAAAAAGAGTATTTAAACCCCAGTTTTTGGCCCAGTCAACTCACAGAACACTGGTTGCTGATTGTCACTCTGCTTCTCTGCTTTCTGTTTGTGTACTGTCCTTAGACTCTGTGTCTAAGCCATGTTACTTCTTCACTTCTCTGCTGGATTGGTAAATAGCTTCTTTGTCCTAAAAATCTCACTATCCAAAACTTTCTTCCCTTTTCCTTCAATTAGCCTTGTATGATTGGATCTGTATGTGTGATTGCAGTACTCCCATAAGCTTATTTTTGGATCTCTGGCTGATTCTTCCCTGCATTAGTACCAGTGAACATAGGTGTAAAAGATCTCGTAAGGTTACTCTCCTCTCGCAGGCCTCCTCTTTGATATTCTACACCATTCCACAGAGCCGCTGGCATCCTGGGAGGACCTCTGAGTCACCCACGTTTTGGGGTAACATCAATTAATTCATTGTGCAGGAGATATTAAGTGTCAACTGCAGTTTCAGTTCCAAGACACTAAATCTAATAAATGAGGAAAATAATACACTCACATATATAGAAATGCACACACAGTTTTCAAGGCAGCGCTCTCACTCTGAGATTCCTCTCCCTTGCTCTGAGGACTGCAGAAGAGGGGCCAGATCCTGAGACTGGGGAACTTAAGCTGCATGCTCTAAGAAGAACCTTGGGCTCGACTTGTCAAATTATTTTGTTGTTCATTGCCACAGAGCCAATTTTGACTTATGGTGATCCAACAAATGAGAGATCTCCAAGAGCCCTGGTCATCAACAGCCCTGCTCAGGTGTTGCATACTCAGGGCAGCCAAGGCTTCCTTGACTGAGTCTCTCTACTTGTAGTCTGGACTTTGTCTACTGCCTTCTGCTTCAGCATGCATTATTGCCTAAAAGCATATGCTGATTGATTAGAAACCCTATATATTTACAGACAATTTGAGAGAGAAAGCCAGCCCCACCTGGGCAGGAGCAGATGGGATGAGTTCTTTCCCCAAAAGCTGATCCTGCTCGTACCAGAAAAATATTGGGTGAACTGCTCCTTTTCTTCTCTGTTTGGGAGGAAAGTAGAATCACAGAACCATAGAGATGGAAGAGAGCACAAGGTCCACCTAGTCCAATTCCATTCTGCCATGCAGGAAGATACAATGAAAGCAATCCCAACAGACAGCCATCCAGTCTCTGTTTAAAAACCTCCAAAGAGGGAGTCTCCACCACACTCTGGGGTAGTGCATTCCACCCTTGAACTGCTCTTACTGTCAGGAATTTCTTCTTAATGTTTAAATGGAATCTCTTTTCCTGAAGTTTGAAGCCATCGCTCTGCGTCCTGGTCTCTGGAGCAGCAGAAAACAAGCTTGCTCCAGTCTCCCTTTGACATCCCTTCAAATATTTAAACACAGCTATCATGTTGCTTCTTAATCTTCTCTTCTCCAGGCTAAAAATACCCCATTGCCGAAGGCACAGTGCTTGCAGGTCTTCCCCTATATTCACCCCTCCCATTCCCTTGCCTTTTGCCCAGGTGCATGCGTCTTCCTTCTTCACTCCCAAGCAAAGGCAAGTAAATGGGAGTGGGGAGCCCTGTGTACAGAGAAGGAAGACATGCGTGTGTCTCTCCCATTCTCCCCCTCCTATTCCCTTGCCTTTTGCCCAGGGCATGTGCTTTCCTTCCATTTGCCTGGGCAAAAGGCAAGGGAATGGGAGGAGAAGAGTGGGGGAGAGACACACATGTGTCTTGTGAATAATCACATTTGTGAAGGTCAAACCCATGAATGTGGAGAGAAGACTGTATTTGGGAAGTACGTGGAGCAAGATTGTGTTTGTGGCTTAAGCAGAGAGCAAGAGGTCAGAGGCTGTGCTCTGAAAATGAAGTCCGCAGGCTGAAACCCACCTACCTTTTACACTCGCTCTTTGTCTCAGTCCTGCCCTCTATTTGAAGTAGGGGGTGCGAGCCAGTGTGTTGTAGTGCTTTGAGTGTTGGACTACGACCCTGGAGAGCTGGGTTTGATTCTCCGCTCGGCCATGGAAACCCACTGGGTGACTTTGGGCACCTGGCCCACTCCCAGCCCCAGAACACCCTTAGTCGCCATAAGTTGGAAATGACTTGAAGGAACACAACAGCAGCAGCAGCAGCAGCAACGACAACCTCTTAGGCAGTGGTTCTCAACCTGTAGGTCCCCAGATGTTTGTGGACTTCAGCTCCCAGAAGCCCCAGCCACTATGGTCAATGCTCAGGGCTTCTGGGAGCTGAAGTCCAAAAACATCTGGGGACCCACAGGTTGAGAACTACTGCTCTAAGGAGTGCTGTAGTTGTGTACTCCTGCATGGGAGGGAGTTGGGCCATTTCTGCACTATGCTATTCTAGTGCTATTATTCCACTTTCAACGCCCTGTAGAAGTCTGGGGTTTGTAGTTTCCTGGGGCCAAAGAGCTCCCTGGCTGAGAATTCTAAACGCCCCTCCCTGAACTGCAAATCCCAGGATTCCAGAGGAGGTTGAAAAGGGAATCATAGCACTATAACAGTGCAGGTGGAAATGGCCTTGGACTAGATGGCCCTTGTGGTCTCTTCCAGCTCTCAGCTTCTATGGTTCTAGGGGGAATATTATTCTTACAAAAGACTCCTTGTACAGGGTGTTTTAAGGCTTGCAGCAAGATCACATGTGTAAAGTCCTTTAAAGCCCGTTGGAAGCGTCAAGTGTGATTCGGTGCAAGATTCAAGGTTGCAGTTAGGGGAATGGACAGGAGATGGAGTTGTTGCACTTCATTCATTTTCATTTATTGAAAATACTTGAGTATTGCAGTTCATCAAAAAGACTGCAGGGTATTTGAGAGCAAATTAAAACAATAAAACACAACCAATAAAGAGGCAAACAAATTCTCACGTTGTTGTTCCGTGCCTTCAAGCTGACTCTGATTGATGGCAACCCTATCATACAGTTTTTTTAATCCAAGCTTCATTCAGGGGGCATTTGCTCTGGACTTCCTCTGAGGCTGAGAGAGGGTGGCTTGACCAAGATATCCAGTGGGTGTCCATGGCTGAGTGGGATTTGAACTCTGGTCTCTTAGAGTTCTACTCCAGGACTCAAACCACTGCACTATGATGGCTCCTGGACAAATTCTGCTGGGCCTCATTTTCTCCTTTAGATGGAATAAATGCCTAAGAATTCTAAAGAGCTGCTGCCTAAGGCTTTGCAGTAGAGTTCAGTGAAGTCAGTCTACCGTAAACCACAAATTAATAGGCCAAAATTCCCCTCTCCTCCAATTCAAATGGCATATTGCACAGGACAGCAATAATGAAAGGGATATAATCTTGTGACAAGTCACGGCAGAGCTGCAAATATCAAACCACACTCTCCACTCTCCTGAGCCCTGTATGGCTCAGGTCCAGGCTCTTTGGCCAACCATATCTCCCTGTATGAGCCGGCCTGGGCTATGGGATCATCAGGAGAGACCCTTCGTTCTGTCCCACTGCCATTGCAAGCAAGGTTGGTGGGGTGCAAGAGAGGGCCTTCTCGGTGTCTGCCCCTGGACTCTGGAAGCCCCTTCCCAGGGAGGCAACAGCAGCCCCCTCCATCAGCAGGATAAATCTTTTTATTCTGACAGACTTTTAAAACAGGAAGTTTTAAAGGATGGGCAAAGGGATGCCGTATTGTTTTGACTGCTGCTTTTAAGAGGTTTTTCTCTTTTTTTAAATTGCATTTTATTCTTTTATTGAAGTCTAAATTGTTCTAATACTATAAATAATTTCATTCTGTGTTAATATTGACTTTTTGTATGGTTTTATATTGTTCTTTTAAATTGTGACCTGCTCTGAGTCTCAATTTTGGGGAAGAAGCAAGATATAAATAAATTTCATCATCTCCTCCTCCAGTAGGGTTTCTGATGGGTCTTTACTAAGTGGTTTAGCCTTCTAGTAGTTATCCATTGTTTTGAACATAGAACGTACAAAGCAAGAACAGTCTTGAGGCTTCTTATGGGGCCTTTCTTCTTTCTTTCTTTGGCAAGATTCTGTCTTATCAGGTATGTGATGCTATCAGATGAACAGACAATGCATAACTTGTAGACTCGCTGCAAAAATGTGAGTCGAATATTGTGGCTCTATCGCTTCTGGATCCTGGGCCAAAATTTCCAGTGATTGTGCTGCAGTCCGCTGTGTTTTGAGAAAATGCCTTTCCTCACCTTTTCTCCACATATCATTGCTACTTGTTTATTTTTGTAAAATTACTGTAAGGGTTAGAAGGGAGAGGCCAGCAAACTTGATTCAACTTGTCTTTGTGTTGGTTCCAGATCAGCTGTGATTGTTCTGAAGAAAGGCATCCTCTGCTTTGACTACTCCCCTGAACTGAACATCCTTGGTATGTTTGCTAGAAACTCCTGCTGGGCATAATATTCATCTTTTGGGCAAGGTGGTCAAGCAGGAATGACTGCGCACCCAGTAGATCATAGAATCATAGAATCATAGAAATGTAGAGTTGGAAGAGACCACAAGGGCCATCCAGTCCAACCCTCTGCAGCCATGCAGGAACACCCTCAAAGCACTCCCGACAGATGGCCATCCAGCTTCCGCTTAAAAACCTCCAAAGAAGGAGACTCCACCACACTCTGTGGCAGCACATTCCACTGCCGGACAGCCCTGACCGTCAGGAAATTCCTCCTGAGGTTCAGGCGGAATCTCCCCTCCTGCAGCTTGCATCCATTGCTCCTTGTCCTGGTCTCAAGAGCAGGAGAAAACAAGCCCACTCTCTCCTCAACATGACATCCCTTCAAATATTTAAACATGGCTATCATGTCCCCTCTCAACCTTCTCTTCTGCAGACTAAACATACCCAGCTCTCTAAGTCTGTCCTCATAGGGCATGGCTTCCAGGCCCCTCACCATTTTGGTTGCCCTCCTCTGGACCTGCTCCAGCTTATCCATATCCTTCTTGAATTGGGGTGCCCAGAACTGGACACAGGATTCAAGATGAGGTCTAACCAATGCAGAATAGAGTGGTACCAATACCTCCCTCGATCTAGACACCATACTCCTATTGATGCAACCAAGAATCGCGTTGGCCTTCTTGGCTGCCGCATCACACTGCTGACTCATGTTCAGCTTGTGGTCTATGAAGACTCCTAGATCCCTTTCACACGTACTGTTAGCCAGCCACGTGTCCCCCATCCTATATTTCTGCATACCATTTTTTCTGCCTAAGTGTAGGACCTTACATTTCTCTCTGTTGAAGTTCATTTTGTTAGCCTTGGCCCAGCTCTCCAATCTGTCCAGGTCCTTTTGAATTTTGATCCTGTCATCAGGCGTATTAGCAACCCCTCCCAATTTGGTGTCATCTGCAAATTTGATCAGCGTGCTCTCTATTCCTTCATCCAAGTCATTAATGAAGATATTGAACAGCACCGGGCCCAGGACAGAACCCTGTGGCACCCCGCTAGTCACTTCTCTCCAGGATGAGAATCTGCCATTGGTGACCACCCTTTGGGTACGGTCAGTCAACCAGTTACAAATCCACCTGACAGTAGCCCTGTCCAGCCCACATCTTACTAGCTTCTTTGCAAGAATGTCATGGGGAACTTTGTCAAAGGCCTTACTGAAATCAAGATATACTATGTCCACGGCATTCCCTTCATCTATCAAGCAAGTAACTCTATCATAAAAAGAGATAAGATTAGTCTGGCGTGACCTATTTTTGAGAAATCCATGTTGACTTTTCGTAATTACGGCATTGTTTTCTAAGTGATTAGAAACTGACTGTTTGATGATCCGCTCCAGGATCTTTCCAGGTACTGATGTCAGGCTGACTGGGCGATAATTATTTGGGTCCTCTTTTTTTCCCTTCTTGAAGATGGGGACAACATTTGCCCTCCTCCAGTCTGCCGGAACTTCTTCCGGTCCGCCAAGAGTTTTCAAAGATTATAGCAAGAGGTTCCGCAATGACCTCTGCTAGTTCTTTTAAAATCCTAGGATGCAATTCATCTGGCCCTGGAGACTTGAATTCATCCAGTGTGGCCAGGTATTCCTGTACTACCTCTCTATCTATTCTGTGCTGCATTTCCCCCACTTCCTCACCTGCTCCCCAACCGCCAGGTTGCGTGTTTTTATCCTTTTGGGAAAAAACTGAGGCGAAGAAGGTGTTGAGGAGTTCTGCCTTTTCTCTTCCTCCTGTTATTAATTCACCTTCTTCCTTGCGCAGTGACCCTATCGTCTCCTTCTTTTTCGTTTTGCTGCGGACGTATTTAAAAAAGCCCTTTTTATTGTTTTTAATGTCTCTGGCCAGCCTAAGTTCGTTCTGTGCTTTAGCCTTTCTGACCTTCTCCCTACATCTCCTGGCTACTTGCTTATAATCTTCTTTGGTGATTTCCCCCTTCTTCCATTTCCTGTACATGTTTTTCTTAATACTTAGCTCAGCTGAGAGCTCTTTAGTCAACCATTCCGGTTTGTTCAGATGCCTTCCATTTTTCCTCCTTAATGGCACAGTTTTAGCCTGTGCCTTCAGTACCTCCCTTGTAAAGAACTCCCATGCCTCCTGAACTCCTTTCTCATTGACTATTTTTGACTACGGGATTTCAGCCAGCAGCTCCTTCAGTTTACAGAAGTCTGCTTTTTTAAAATCTAAGACGAATGCCTGGCTACACTTGCCTTCTCTTCCCCACTGAATGCCAAATTCTAATAGGGCATGGTCACTCTCTCCTAAAGATCCAACCAGTTCTACGTCATTAACAAGGTCTTCCCTGTTGGTCAGGATCAGATCCAGAATATTTGATCCCCTTGTCGCCTCTTCCACCTTCTGGACCATGAAATTGTCTGCAAGACAAGCAAGAAACTTGCTGGACCTTGCCGCCTTTGCAGAGTTTGACTGCCAACATATATCCGGGTAGTTGAAATCTCCCATTATTACTGTATCTCTCCTTTTTGAATGTGCAGTCATTTGGTCTATGAAAGCGCCATCGAGGTCCTCAGTCTGGCCTGGAGGTCTGTAGTAAACCCCCACTATAATATCCCTATTGTTTCTCGCTCCCTTAATTCTTACCCAGATGCTCTCGACCTGGCTTCCGGTGTTCAAGTCCTGGATCTCTTCACAGGTGAAAACATCCTTGACATATAAGGCTACTCCTCCTCCTTTCTTATTTGGTCTATTTCTACAAAATAGGCTATACCCCTCTATTCCTACATTCCAATCGTGAGACTCATCCCACCAGGTCTCAGTGATGTCTATCAAATCATATTTATTTTGCTGTACTAGGAGTTCAAATTCATCTTGTTTGTTTCCCATACTCCGTGCATTAGTGTAGAGACACTTAAGTCCCCGTGCCCTTCCTGCAAGTCCCATAGCATTGTTTCTACCCCTCCCACGATTGGCTGCTATTCCTACTTGGCCAATATCATTTGGGCCTTTTTCCCCTGCACTTGCCGAGTCCTTGTCCTGAATAATCTTGTCTCCCTCCCCAGTTGTACTTAGTTTAAAGCTCTCCTAATCCTCCTTGTGAGACCGTTTGCAAAAACGTTCCTGCTAAGTTTCGTGAGGTGCAGCCCGTCCCTTGCCAGAAGCCCATGTTCCTGGAATTTCAAGCCATGATCCAAAAAGCCAAACTGTTGTCGGTGGCAAAATGTGCGGAGCCAGCTGTTGACCTCTACTATTGTCCTTTCCCTTTGTGCACCATATCCTTGAACAGGGAGGATTGATGAAATGACCACCTGCGCACCAAGGTCCTTAAGCTTTCTCCCCATAAGCTCGTAGTCCTTTGTGATGTGGTGAAAGCTGCGCTTCACCGTGTCATTGGTTCCAACGTGAACCAAAACGAGGGGCTTACGGTCAGTGGGCTTGACCGGCCTGGCTAGCCTCTCTGTTACGTGGTTTATCCTGGCCCCAGGAAGACAGCAGACCTCTCGATTGAGCTTGTCCGTTTTGCAAACTGCCGGTTTGGTTCCTCTGAGCAAGGAGTCCCCAACCACCAGAACTCGCCTCCTCTGAGGCCTGTCCGGGGTTCTTCGACAAGCAGATTCTTCCAGGATTGCCTGGGCATTGTGTTGAGGCTGGGAGTGCTGGTCTTCCCAATGTTGGATGCTGTCCTGTTGGTGTTCAAGTTCCAGTTGCCGAAGTAGGATTCCTTCTTGCTGATGTTGTGTTCCCTCCTTCTGGTGTTCCTCATTATTCACAGCACCAAGAACGTTGAAGCGATCATCCTCGTGGATGATGCTGGTCATCTGGCTCCATGTTGATTTCATTTTTGGTCCCAAACAACTTTGGTTACCCTGAAGCATGACCAGTACGGTAACAGAGATAATATGACCCTGAGCATCCCCCTTGGCCCTCTCCCTGCAAGTTTCTTCTGAACCAGCCAGGTGGGTTTTGTGTGAGTAACAGTCCTGGAGTCCCAATTTATTGAGGTCCCCGGCCGGCTAAACTCAAGGATGTGTCAAAATGAAACAAAGCTACGGGTACCAAGAAATGATGACTCATTGGTGACACAGAGATGTTAAGAGGGATGCAGCAATGAAACCTAAAGCAAAGACAGCTCATGTCCCATGGGTTGATCAAAGCTACCCCTTTGCACAGGGCTCTGCATGATGAACTGGATGCCACTGCGTGGACTTAGTTTTTGGGCTGGGTTGCAGAACAGCTGCAGGAGGACCAGACCACTGACCTGACTTTCCTCTTTAAATACTTTTTCTCCCCTGTTGTGCACAGTTGTGACACTTCCATAAGACAAAATCACACCTTCCACCAAGGAACAGTTTCTCAGGTGTCCCAGGTCAAAATATTGGTGCCTCTATGGCAGGGATAGCATCTGTGTGGGTACCAAGGGCCAATTACCTTTGGACCCATTGCAGGGTCTACCCCCTGCCCAAATAGCTCTGTTTTCCTCTGTAGTCCCTCTCAAAATGGTGGCAGGAAATGACATTACAGAACTTCCTGCTACCATTTTGAGGAGGACTGCAGAGGAAAACCAGAGGTTTTAGGGGTAGTAAGGGGTTCTTAGCAGTAAGGAGATGCTTGTGAAGATGGGTGGGAGTTATTTTCTTGTGTTTTCAAACATTTGGAAGGTTTTCCTGTTTCTGTGGGGCAATAGATGCCCCCAAAATCATGCTGATTTTTTTTTTTTTTTTAAATAGGGGATTGGGAGGGCTTTGGAAGTTAAAGAAAGGTTAGGCATGTTCTGGAGCTCAGCTGGCTGTGCTGCACCATTTTGGCTTCTCCAGATGGTGACAGCACTGTGGCCAAAATCGTACCGTCTGTTTTGGGTGATTGGAAATGATTCACTCCCAGTTGTTTTTTGGGATTAGGGTTTGTTGCTTTTAGAGGGTTGGGTCTTGTGTGAATTAAGTTTCTTTTGGCATGGCATTGCACTTCCTAAAAGCCTGTGGGTTTTATTGATCCATTCTTACCCTTGGAGATGCAAGGGGCCTCAATGTGGCAGGAAGCATCTTCTACCTGCAGAGGCTGATGGGGCAGCTATAGCCTCTCTTGGGCAAGAAATAGTTGGCATGGTCATTTGTAGTATAGTAAAAAGGAGGGTACTTTTGAATACTACCTGGAAACTGCAGTTAGTAAAACAAAGCAAAACAACAACAACAAAAATCAGCTGGTAAGCTTCCTAATGAGATGGAACTCATTTCACTAGACCCAAAACATCTGCACTTGCTCTCTTCCATGCCCAATTCAAGACATTCTTTTGGATCTCTGAAGACTTTAGAAGAATCAAAATACCTCAAGGCCTGTTTCCTCCGCTATAAACTTGCCCAGCTGTTTGAGAACCTCCTAAGAGGCCCCTTCTGAGTCCATCAGAACCTAGAATCAGAACTTGTCAGGGCATGGTGCCCAACCTTTGGAAAGCCAATCCCTGGAGAAGAGATCTCACCTGGCTTCATGGCTGTCGTCTTTGTGTGCGAAGGTGAAGACCTTTTCTGTTTGCACAGGCCTTTGCGGTGATGATGACATTTTGAGGCATGGTTTTATTCTAGGGCCATTTCCGCACCAGACTGTTGTAGTGCTATTATTCCACTTTCAACCTCCTGTGGAATCCTGGGGTTTGCAGTTTAGGGAGGGGTGTTTAGGATTCTCAGCCAGAGAGCTCTTTGGCCTCAGGAAATTACAAATCCCAGAATCCCACAGGATGCCGAAAGTGGAATAATGACACTATAACAGCATGGTGTGGAAATGGCCTAGGTTTATGTGATCCTTCTGCTGTGACTATTTATTCTATTGTTTTGGTTTTATATAATTACTATTGGATTATTTTCTAACTCTCCCAGTTACTCTGAGGGAGGTTTTGCTTAAAGAACAGGAGAAGTGAGTCCTGAATGCTTGTGCCCTTACAGATTCAGTGTCACTTCACAATTCTGCTATACCTCCCCCCCTTTTTTTTTGTCAGTGACAGGGGGATATGAGCCACAGATCCGAATCTGGAACCCGTACGTCACCAGCAGCCCCATCACCCATCTGAAAGGGCATGTCACGGCTGTTACCCACATCATGATCAACGGGGAGAGAACCACCATTGTCAGCGTCTCAAAAGACAAAGTAGGCAGCGGGGTGGGGTGGGGTGGGGTGGGACAGGGCAGCCTCGGGCTGAATGGAAAGCTCCCCAGACTCCTGGCTGGGTGCTGCTGTGTCCGGCTGGATGCGTGAGGGTTTCTGTCCCTAAGGAGTCAGGACAGGTGGATTGGAGGCTATGCATCTTCAGGTCAGTGTTTCCGACTGAGGGAGTTTTGGGACGGGTACTCAGAAGTGACTTGAAGGCATGCAACAATCGCAAAAATCCCCAGCTAGAGCGCTGTATGGCCTTATCAAACTATAAATGCCAGGATTCCATAAGGATGCAGCCCTGGCAGTTAAAGTGGAATCATAGCGCTATAAATGTGTCGTGTGAAAGGGCACCAGGAGGAAGAGGCCCACAGACTGAACAAGGAGGGCAGGTGGGACTGAACCTTTCAGTATCTGGGATAGGTCACAAGGAGCTAACAGTTTCTTCCAGCCCCTTCTTTGCTCCATCTTAGGCCCCGTTCCCCCACAGGCTTTGCCCCCTCTGTGAGGTGCAGGGAGCTCTAAAAGTGTAGTTCTATGGCCTGGAGCCTAGCACTCCCATCGCCCCTCATCTGGTGCTGCCTTCCTGAGCAGGTGCTGGGGAAGCTGTTCCCTAAACAGGCTGGCAGAGAGGAAGGCTTGAGCATCTCTGCCACCAGAGGCTCTGGAGTGTTGCTTCCTTTGTGTTAGCAAACTGCTTGTGCAGTTCTTGAAGCTATTAGGATGGAAGATTGGCTGCTCTATACACTTCTGCACTGGATACAGTTGGCCCTCTGTATCCATGGGTTCTGCATCTATAGATTCAACCAACCATGGCTCAAAGGTATTTGAACACAAAAATCCAAAAAGCAAAGCTTGATTTTGCTGTGCACCAAGCACCACAGTGATGTAGCCTCCTGCCATTTCATTGATCCTCAGGCTGTCTCTGGCACTCGTTTGAGTTGTTCGCCATTTTATATCATTTTATATCAGGGGCATCATTATACCATGCCGTTGTATATAATGGACTTGAGTACCCATGGATTTTGGTATCCATGGGAGGTCCTGGAACCGAACCTCAGAAGATACCAAGGGCTCCATCTTCATGGGCCTCACCTGTGGGTTGGTGCATCCCAGTGCATGGAATCTGTAGCCAGTTATGAGAATATTGAATGTTGGTCTTGCAATGTCTGGATAGAATCAGGTCGTTTTGGGACTCACTTCTACTACGTACTTCTGGACCCCATGAGCTAAAGAGTTGCAATGCTTCCCTCTGCTATCAATAGCATCGATAAAGTTTATCTTACAGCAATGATGTGGGTCAGTTTTCAGTACCAAGAGAAGATTAGGAGGGGCTTGGAATTAACAGCCAGTTCCAGCACACAAGACAGAGATCCCCATGACAGCTTCCACTGATTCTGCAGCCCTGTTCTGTAAGGGGCAAATTGTTGATGCAGTCCTGGATTGAGTTATCAGACCAACTTGAGGTCCACAAGAACTTGTGGCTGTGGAGAGAATAAAATTTCCCAGATTAGTTATACTCACTAACATTTCTTTTGTGACAGCAGTTTTTGCAGATGTTTTTCAATGATTTTAAATTCTCACCAGGCCATACTTAAATGTGCCGATGTACGCCAGTGGCCAACTAGAGTAGCAGAGGGCAGGTGAAGGCAAGAGACTCTGATTGTGCACTGCTGCCCTCTGTACATGCTCTGTTGCTGCTGTTGTTGGTATCACCTGAGGTGAAGATTCCACTGGGGTTTTTTTGGTATCTTGTTATTGTATAATTTCCAAAGACAAGACTAGTGACTTCTGCACTGTGAGTGAATAATAGGGAAAAATCTTTTCACCCCGTGATTTGTTGCTGACAAGTGGTTTTTACAAGATTTTTGCCATTTTTAATATAAGAGACCATCCTGTCGTAGCATCAGCTTGTTTTGCCCTTAGCCCCTTTTTATCCCGAGGCCTTGAAATTTGTTCTCTGGCACCATCTCTTTCTTTACTGGAAATCACTGTTGCTGTTGCTTATCAAAATCAAAAATCTCTCATAAATCTAACCACTTCTTATATTCACATCTTTCTTTGTGGGAAACTTAAGGATTTTTCATCTTAGGTTGGTCTGGTGTCTTCAAAGCCTTATGTTTTGATTATTCCACAATCATGTAGTGTACTGATGAATTAACACATGCTGAATAAATGTAGGTTCCAGGGGTGGAAAGAATATTTGTAAAGACAATCGGCCCTCTGTATCCATATGTCTGTATCCATGGATTCAACCAACCACAGCTCGATAATATTTGAAAAAAAAATTCCAAAAAGCAAACTGTGATTTTGCCACATGTTGAGCACGACACTGATATGGAGGTATACCCTGCTATAGCCTCCCATCATTTCACAAATCTTCAGGCTCTCTCTAGCACCTGTTTGAGTTGTTTGCCATCTTATATGAGGGATGCCATTTTACTATACCATTCTATATAATTGGACTTCAGCATCCATGGATTTTGATGTGTACAGAGATGAGGTGCAGTCCTGAAACTGAATCCCAGCAAAAAAAACAAGGACCTACTGTATTCTAATTCCAGTTTCCAGAATGTTAGGAAAAGCTGGTGGGGAGAATCCTGGATGGATGCAAATCTTTGCCGCTTGGGACTTATTCTGAACGAAACATGCACGGAGGACCTTTGCACAGGAAAGAGTCATTTTCCTGCACAAACTTTATTTATTTATTTAGTGCCTCATCTTGCTGTCCTAAGGGACTCAAGCAGCTTCTATTATGAAGAATACAGTTTTTGAGGGCTTTCTTGGTGAAATTATTCATTCTCACCAACAAACAAGAAAGACGATTGTGAAAATTTACTTTCCTAGCAGGTACATCGTAACACAGTAATTGGACTGCTACCTTTTGGCTTTTTTTCTTGCCTCTGTCAGAACATCCGTATTTGGGATCTACTGGATCACTTGTGTTTGCAGTCAATCCACGGCAGGAACGTCCCCCTGGGGAACTGTCCCATCTCAGCCACCTACTACCACCAGCCTAGCAATTTCCTGATTTGCGCCACTTACACGGTGAGTAAAGGAGTTTGATGAAACAGGAGCACTGAGGACTTGGGAGGGGGACAACTTGGGGCAGGGAGCAATGGAAGAAACACCTCTTCTGTTGCCTTGGAGCTGAGCTTCAGGGTACAAGGGAAATGAGATTCTTTCTTCAGTGTCCACAGCTATTCCCCTTTTGTGGCTCTGATGACGTGCATTCTGCCTGAGGACTGCCACAGCCCAGAGACCGTCAGGTTCATGGCAAACAGCTCAGGGGCAAGTTACGCAGCTAAGGCACAATGCGTGAATTCAGCCACAATAACAATGGCAATGTAACCTGATCTTGATAGATTTCTAGAGATACTCCTGGATACACCTCCTCCATTGAGTTGCAGCAGTTTGGTATTTTTTTAAAAACTTATTTGAATAATAGAATCAAAGAGCTGGAAGAGACCACCGAAGGCCATTGAGTCCAGCCCCATTCTGCCATGCAGGAAGACATCACCAAAGTACTCCCAACAGACGGCCATCCAGCCTCTTTTTAAAAACCTCCAAAGAAGCAGACTCCACCACACTTCCAGGCACTGTATCTCCCTGTTAAACTGCTCTTACTGTTGGGAAGTTCTTCCTAATGTTTGGATGGAATCTCTTTTCCTGTAGCTCAAAGCCGTAGCTCCATAGTGTCTTAGTCTAAGTCTCTGGTGCAGCAGAAAAGAGGTTTGCTCCATCTTCCATATGACATCCCTTCAAATATTTAAACATGTCTATCTTGTCCCCTCTTAACCCTCCCTACTCCAGGCTGAACATATTCCCAGCTCCCTAAGCCTCTCCTCCTAGAGCTTCATGGTTTCCAGGCCTTTTATTATTTTGGTCACCTTCCTCTGGACACATTCCAGCTTGTCAATACCCCTCTTGAATTGTGGTTCCCAGAACTGGAGGACACAGTATTCCAGATTGGGTCTGGCTAAAGCAGAATAGAGTGGTACAATTACTTCCCTTGACCTAGACGCTAGACTCGTATTGATGCAGCCGAGAATTGCATTTAGTTGGCATTACTGGGAAGCACCGGCCGATAACGTGGCCTTTATGCCAGCAGGTGATTCTCCGCCTTGCAAAGAGCACTCCCTCCACAGCAGAGAAGGCCCCACTTGCAAAAGCTGCTTGAGGAGACAGCACCAGATCTTCTTTCTTCCGCAAAGCTCAAGGGCTGATGGCTCTGGGAGCTCATGTGAGGCTCCACTGAGCAACTCTGTCTCTAACAAAGTACCTCCTGTTTCCTGCAGTTGGTCAGCTGAGCTCTCTAGATGTAAAATTAATTTTAGCGGTCTGCAATTCATAGTCTTGTCCAGAGCTCACACTCACATAATTGGAAGTTACCCCAAAGGCCATCTAGTCCAACCCCCGTCAGTGCAGAAATCCATTTTTATAGTACCTGACAGATGGCTATCCAACTTCTCTTTAAATCTCCCCAATGAAGGAGCATTCCCCCACCTTTCACAGTAATCTATTCCACTGTTGAACAGTTCTTACACTCAGGAAATTCTTCCTGATGTTCAGTTGAAATCTCCCTTCTTCCAATTTGAATCCGTCGGTTTGGGTCATGTTGGTTTGGGCATGTATGTTACAGTCCTTAGAAAACATCTTAATCGTGCTTTTTCGTGTTGCATTGCCACAGCTTGGCCTCTTCTTTGGTGCCGAATCTCTGGATGCAGAAATCAAGTCCCATGACCAGCCGCTCTGCTGTGCCCTGTACAACAAGATCTTTAAGCAGGTGAGCCCCTCCACGGGCAGAGGGAAGGTCCGGGGAGGAGAGCGTTCAGCTGAGAGGAAACAAGTTCAGGCTGGATTATAGTGTCCTCGGCTGGGACATATCATAGAATCATAGAAATGTAGAGTTGGAAGAGATCCCAGGGGCCATCCAGTCCAACCCCCTTCTGCCATGCAGGAACACCCATCAAAGCGTTCCCAACAGATGGCCCTCCAGCCTCTGCTTAAAAACCTCCAAAGAAGGAGGAGACTCCACCACACTCCATGGAGGTGGCAGCAGATTCCACTGCCGGACAGCCCTGACTGTCAGGAAGTTCTTCCTGAGGTTCAGGTGGAATCTCCTTTCCTGCAGCTTGAATCCATTGCTTCTTGTCCTGGTCTCTGGAGCAGCGGAAAACAAGCCCTCTCCCTCCTCTACATGGCATCCCTTCAAATATTTAAACATGGCTATCATGTCCCCTCTTAACCTTCTCTTCTGCAGACTAAACATCCCCAGCTCTCTAAGTCTATCCTCATAGGGCATGGCTTCCAGGCCCCTCACCATTTTGATCGCCCTCCTCTGGACTTGCTCCGGCTTGACCAGGTCCTTGAATTGGGGTGCCCAGAACTGGACACAGGATTCAAGATGAGGTCTAACCAAAGCAGAGTAGAGTGGTACCAGTACCTCCCTCGATCTAGACACCATTCTCCTATTGATGCAGCCGAGAATTGCATCATGTGATGTCATTCCTGTTCTGTCATTTTCCTTGTGGGAGACTGTTTCCAAAATGTTTCTGTTATTAACACAGACACACACACAAACCTGTTAATGACTTCATTTCTAAAAGCGACACACTCCAAATGGTCTCCCACTGGGAGAACAACAAAAAAGGGGTGAGGAAATGTGATAAGTCCCACTCACAGCCGCTATTATCCCGCTGCAATCGCAATTTATGTGCCTCCTGTGATAAAGCCCTTAGTTATGCTTTAGTTTTGGGAGAAAGGCCTCAGCTACAAACAATCCACTATTTATAACTGGTTAACTCTGATTTGTAAAATGGAGCGATGCTTAGGAAGCAGGTGGAACTTTCTGCTGCAGGCAGTCAGCGGCTGCTACAACGGGCTCATCAGTGTTTGGGATATCCTGTCTGGGCAGAAGATTATGGAGTTCTCCACCTCGCCAGAGCAGCCGGTGGAAATCACTGCCATGATGTTTGATCCACCGGAGAGGCGACTGATCACAGCCCTGAAAAATGGGACCATCAAGTTGTGGAATTTCAACAATGGTGCCTGCCTGTTTGAGCTGCCCTTTGAGGATAAGAGTGAGGTCAGTGGAGTGGAAAGAAAGGGACGTGGGTAGTGAAGCCTAAGCGGGACATCGTTGCACCTCCTTCCAAACGGCACAGGACAAGAGCTAGCAGCTTTGGAATTGTGCACCAAGCCTTTTCATAGAATCATAGAATCATAGAAATGTAGAATTGGAAGAGACCCCAGGGGCCATCCAGTCCAACCCCCTGCCATGCAGGAACACCCTCAAAGCACTCCCAACAGATGGCCATCCAGGCTTTGCTTAAAAACCTCCAAGGAAGGAGACTCCACCACACTCCGAGACAGAAGATTCCACTGCCAGACAGCCCTGACGGTAGAATCATAGAATCATAGAAATGTAGAGTTGAAGAGATCCCAGGGGCCATCCAGTCCAACCCCCTGCCATGCAGGAAAACCCTCAAAGCACTCCCGACAAGTGGCCATCCAGCCGCCGCTTATAAACCTCCAACAAAGGAGACTCCACCACACTGTGTGGCAGCACATTCCACTGCCGGACAGCCCTGACCGTCAGGAAATTCTTCCTGAGGTTCAGGTGGAATCTCCTTTCCTGCAGCTTGTATCCATTGCTCCTTGTCCTGGTCTCAAGAGCAGGAGAAAACAAGCCCACTCCCTCCTCTACATGACATCCCTTCAAATATTTAAACATGGCTATCGTGTCCCCTCTCAACCTTCTCTTCTGCAGACTAAACATACCCAGCTCTCTAAGTCTGTCCTCATAGGGCATGGCTTCCAGGTCCCTCACCATTTTGGTTGCCCTCCTCTGGACCTGCTCCAGCTTACCCATATCCTTCTTGAATTGGGGTGCCCAGAATTGGACGCAGTATTCAAGATGAGGTCTAACCAAAGCAGAATAAAGTGGTACCAATACCTCCCTCGATCTAGACACCATACTGGTCGCCCTCCTCTGGACTTGCTCTAGCTTGACCATGTCCTTCTTGAATTGAGGTGCCTAGTTTTTTCCACAAAACCCATTGGACAGACTATGGAAAACAGATACACCTGCATGAATCTGCTGGATTTTCATGCTGCCCAATCTGTGTGATTTGAAAGGGGAACAGTTGCTCCCTAACATTTTGTGCAGTTGTATCTGGAGAGCTAGGATAGACGCTTGCAAGGAGACCCAACTTGTGGGCAGGCCTCCCAGCTCCTGTATCAAACAGAAAGCTGGATCTTTATTCTGTCTCCTTCCACATCCACATCCCACTGCCATGTTAAGCAGGAAACGGCAATATCAGCAGGCTAGAGATCTGTGTGTTTCCTTGGATCGTTTATCACGTGTGTCAATGGGTTATTATATGAGAAAACATGCTGGTTTTGAGATACATCAGGGGACGTCAGAAATGATGGCGTTATAAGGCTGTTTTTGGTCATATTTGATATCATTTATTGGTAAATTAAAATTATGGAAACTAGGGTGACACTTTCTTTCACACTACACAGTTATCAAAGTATGGATTCCACTTCAATTTCCATGGTGTAATCTTGTGAAATCCTGGAATTTGGAGTTTAAGGAGGAATACGTAGAATTATCATCCAGAGAGCTCTAGTGTGCTATCAAAGTACAAACTCCAGTGTTGCATATAGAATTTTGCCATGGCAATTAAAGTGGAATCATGGCACTGTAACTGTGTAGTGTGGAAGGGTCCTTGGTAATTTAGCTGAGAGTAGGGATAAACTTCGGAGGGTCTAAGACATGCCGAGGAATAACGTAGTCTTCCAGATGTTGTTGGACTGCAGCTCCCAGCAGCCCCAACCAGCAAACGAATGCTGGGATTTGAAATTCAGGAACATCTGGAGAGGGGCATGATAACTCCTCTAATCTAAGATTTATCAGTAACCGTCAGAAAGGTTGGCTATCACATAGCTGGCTTTGGGTAGCTGCACTCCAGCCCTGTTAAGTGTCATCTTTTTGTAAAAAAATGACAAAAGTGAGGATAATCCTTCACTTTCCTACAGGCCTAAATATTCTTAAGATCTACCAGCAAGCATCCGCATTCACTATGGACTATGGAGCTTCTTACAGGAAGTGTTTATTTTATTAATGCGCGCATGCGCACACACACACACACACACACACACGCATCAGTTAACGTCCTTCTTTGTAAAAGAAATGCTTCTCTGGGAGAACAACAGAAGAGGAATGAGGTCAAGTGATAAGTCCCAGCCACAGGCCCCATTGTTTGGCTGTAATTGCAATTCACTTGCCTCATGTGATAATAGTTATAAATTTGTGTGTCACATAGGGTATTTTTTTTGGCAACTTGATTATCTATGTAAACATCTTTGTATATTTTCTCCTTTTGCTTTTTTCACAACAGATCAGCTGCATCTATTACATGAACTACAAGATTTTTGTGTCAGGGTGGAGTAAGAGGGTGACGTGGTACCTGTAAGTAGAAAGTGAACTCTGGTGAACATCTGTGCAATGTGGGTTTTCAGACTTTCACCTCACAAACACCTCTACTTAATTTGCGCATTTGTGTGTGAGAGAGAAACACACACAGGCAGATATTCCCTCTTTCTGCCTGATGCTTTGAAGAACGATAGCTGGCCAGAAAATGTAATGCAGAATTGGAAGACCATCAAGTCATCTCCATTTAAGGCTGCTTTCAGACACTTCTTCTGGTAGAAATCTGGAGGAAAGGGAAAGGAAAGGAACTTTATCTCTGGAAGCTCTCTTGAGCAACCTTAGTTCAGTGTGGAGACCACAAGATCTACTGAGCGACAGCTCCCATAATCCGACAGCCCAGGCAAAGCCATTGTCCCTAAACAAAGCATGAAAGCCTGGAGTAGGACAACTTGAAGGCATGCAACAACAATACCAAATAACAACAGTTAAAAGTATAATTAAAGTATCCATAAAATTAAAATCTTGTGGAAAGGTGGCAGGAGAGCGCCAGTCTAACTACTCTTGGAAGGGAGTTCCATGGCCTGGGAGCAGCCACTGAAAAGGCCCTGTCTGCTGTGTTCCCACCAGACACACCTTCTCAGAACTCCCTTCTGAGAGTGGTTAGATCTGCCTCCCCTGCAGATCTCAAAACAAGGGCACATTCATAAGGGATAATACTGTCCTTCAGTGCTAGAGTTATGTAGTGTGGATGCATCCTATATTTTCCCTAAAACTGTACCACTACTGCTAGGATAGCCTGTTTCCGTATGCCTCCTAAGCAAGAGAAATAAATTGTTTTTTTTCCTGTTGTTATTTGTTATTCAGGGAGGGCGGGATCTCCTTTTCTTTCCCATTCCTTGTGTAACTTTCATGAGTCTCCCGGTATATACGTATATATGTTTTCTTTAACCAGAGACGTCAAAGAACACGACAAAGTGATTGAATGCAAGCACTGGAAGTCCTACCACTCTGACGACATCCTCTGTATGGACGGTCACAGTAACAAGCTTTTGGTGACGGCCTCCTGCAACGGAGACATCGTGCTCTGGAACGTCAACTCTGGGCAGGCCTTCTGCCGCTTCAATGCCTCCGAGAGCCCCCTGGTGCTCCTGCCAAAACGGGTATACAGTAGTCCCCCACTTTCTGCATTTCCAGTTAACCAACATCAACTAATGTCCAAAAATATTATATGGAAAATCCCCCAGAACAAACAATTTGTAAGTTTTAAATTGTGCACTGTTCTGAGTAGTGCAACAAAATCTCATGCTGTCCCACCCATGTGAATCACTTATTTGTCCAGTGTTTCTGCCCTGTATATGATACCTGCTTGTTAGTCACTTAGCAGCCGTCTTGGTTATCAGGTCAATTACCATCGGAAATAACTTGAAGGCACACAACAAAAACATACAGGAAAAAACATAGTACATGTAGGGTTTGGTATTGTCTGTGGTTACAAGCTTCCACTGGAGGTCTTGGAACATATCCCTGCAAAGAAGGGGGGACTGCTGTATTTGGAGTTGCTCTCCAGGAGTGGTCTCCTCATAATTTCCCCTTTAAGTGGAGCTTCTGTCTGGCTAGCCCAGTGGTTCTCAACCTGTGGGTCCCCAGATGTTTTTGGACTTCAGCTCCCAGAAGCCCTGAGCATTGACCATAGTGGCTGGGGCTTCTGGGACCTGAAGTCAACAAACATCTGGGGACCCACAGGTTGAGAACCACTGGGCTAGACGAAGAGATAAACCTCCCACTCCTCCAGAAAGCGGGGACCTTTCTGTCTAGCACTGCCAGATGTGGGCCAATTCAGTTCAAGGGAGTGGGATTTCGGGGTCCTTTCATCCAGGGCATTTCCTAAAGTAGGGGTGGGTAACGTCATGGGAGTTTCCTTCCTGGTGTGAGAAAAGTGGTGGACCGCAAACCTAAAGAGCAAGGGGATTTATTTAAAGGAATAGCATCACTGGGTGTGCCGATGATAAGAAGATGGCAGTCCCTGAGTAATAAACAAAGTTTTTATACTTTTAGGAATATTATCTTTTCTACAGTTGTGGTTGGCTGAGGATAAGGAGATGAGGCAACAGCCCTGTTGCTGGTGTTTTGGTGTTTAGGCTCCAGGCACTTGGTCAATATGTGACTGTTTTATCACTGCTGGCCTTAGTGAGCACATTCCAAGAAATTTTTAAGGCAGAGCATAATAGGCTCCAGGTGCTTCTTATCTCAAGCCTAGGAGCTGCCTAGGAGTGTCAAAGGACCTTTCAGGGGAGTCATCCCTGATTATTTTTTCAATGTTTTGCCACCCTCTTTTCCCCCCGGGGAGGCCACTTTTTCAACAGGAAGTGTCATGTGTTGGATAACCCACGCTCCAGAAACTTCACTCTGAGGTTGACGGTAGTTTTTATTTGTAGAAAATGCAGGCGGCACAGTACATTTCTTCCAAAGTTGCAGAGACTAAAGCAGACCTGGAACTCACACCTTTTATACTTACCATTTCAAAATTTAGGCGTGCAAAGCAGTGATTGGAGAGGATCATAAATCCAGCATCACGCCACTTCTCAGACAGTTCTCAGACACCATACAGGGGGTACCAGAGAGTTATACTGAGCTCTTCTGAAGCAAAAATTATCTTTTGTTTTATCAGGATTTCTCTGTAGATGTGGAAGGTCCAATACTGAGCGGTAGCCCAAAGAAGGTGTGTGATTTTTCAGGCGATGCTGGCAAGAAGTGCTGGGCCTTCTCGAGGACAGCGGTCCCCTCGAAACCCACGCTCCCGCCACGACCTTCCAGTGCAATCCAGCCTGCTGTGTCTCCAGCCCACCACCGGCCTCTGAGCTCCGCTCGTCCTGGAAGCCAAGTCATGCAGCCCCAGGTGAGGCCCAAAGGAAAAGTCATACCTTCTGCACGTACAGAAATCCAAAAGAGAAAAGGGAGACGTTTTTATTTTGCTGGAGCTTTGTCTTGGAAACATCTAGCCTCGACTAGATGTCTGAAGACAGTCTCAAGGAATCCAGAGGTTGAAAGACACCAGGCTTTTTAGCTAATAAACAGGGTTGGTTTGGTCAGTGCCATTGCTTCAGTGGATCCTTCTCTGGCTAGGGGCCAAGGGCTGAAGGCAAACGGCCTTCCATTGCTTTCTCTTCTTCCCTGGGCACTTCTCGAATCTCCTTGTGTTTCTCTTCTCATTCACATTTTAGAGATTTTGTTAACTTGAGTAATTGAAAAGAAATGCATTGGGAACAGACTGTTCAAAGTCTCACAGAAGCTGCAGAGCTAAGAAGGGGTTTATACGTGGTGGTGGTTGGGGGGGGGGCTTGCGCTGCTGTTTTCTGTAGTTTTTGCTTTATTTATTATTTGTTCAGTTTACTTATTTACTCATCACTCCTAGAAGGGGCCACACAAACATGCCCGCCAACATTTCGCAGGTGAAAACTGGAACGTGGATGCCCAAGCAATATCAGAGTGTGGCCAAGATGGCCAAAGTTATTAATAAGGAAGAACAGACAACCTAAGAGAGGCTGCAGCAGTTTCCTTTTGCCTGACTGTACAGGGAAGGACAAGATCCTCTCCTCTCCTCTCCTCTCCCTCCTCTCCTCTCCTCTCCCCTCCTCCCCTCCCCTCCCTTCCTCCTCTCCCTGCTTCTCCTCCCCTCCCTCCCCTCCCTTCTCCGCTTCTCCTCCCCTCCCTCCCCTCCCTCCCCTCCCCTCCTCCCCCTCTCCCTGCTCTCCCCTCCCTCCTCCCCTCCCCCCTTCCCCTCCCTTCCTCTCCCTCCTCTCCTCTCCTCTCCCCTCCCCTCCCCTCCCCTCTCCCCTCCTCCCCTCCCCTCCCTTCCTCCTCTCCCTGCTTCTCCTCCCTCCCCTCCCCGCTTCTCCTCCCCTCCCTCCCCTCCCCTCTCCCTGCTTCTCCTCCCCTCCCCTCTCTCCCCACTGCTGAGTAAATAGAATGAAAACTGCTTCTAAACTCAGTTTACAGCAATTGAAGAAAGCTGAGGGCAAAGGGGGAAGGTGGGAAAAGGAGAGAGACACTGGGGCATTTAAAAAAGCAGCTGAAAAAGTGGGACGTCAGAGGATTAAATGAGATGGTCCCCGACATTAATTGAGATGGTCCCCTGGGACAGTTGGTGGGTATGCGTATGTGCAGAAGGAGAGAAAAGCTTTCTTTTGGAGAGGTTCCACTTTTTTTTTTTGAACCCCCCTCCAGTCTGGTCTTGCTAATAAAAACTACCTTCTGCCACTCTGATACACATCTTCTTTTTCTTTGAAAATTGTATTGTATGCTCTTCAGTTTTGGTTCCTTTCATACATACAGAAAACCAGTCCTGCACGTAAAACATATCTGGGGGTATCTGTGTTGGCCACACAGCAAAATACAACCTCTCAAGTCCACAAAACAGTGATACCCTTATTGGGCCACCTTAAAAGGCACAAAATACATCACGCACACTTGAAGCTCCACTGGCTTCTTCATGAGGCAAAGGTCTTAAAATCCATACAGGAGAAGAGATTAAAAATGATGATGTTAGAGTTACAGGCCTACATTTTGCCAAGATGGTTTTTGTTGCTGTTGCGGTCAGTTCAGATGGTCTGGAGGGATCTCAGTGGAGGCCCTTTTTGGCCCTGTGGGGTCTGGGAGAAAAAGAGCCTTAAAATTTAGGCAATACATTTCAACTCCATTAGCAACGGAAAAAGTACCTTCCCTTGAGATCCCTTGAGATCCAGGCTGTTTCTGTCCTGGGTGATTCTGCCTGTTCCTTTCCTAGGCTTTTAGTCATTAATATGCTTTTGATTAAAAATAGGTCTTATATTATATGAGGTGTTTCATTACTTGGGGCATCTGTGCTGACTCTTCATGGGATAATTGTGCACTGAATCCTCAAATGTATTTTAAATGTAAATGTATTTCAGTGATAGTGATGTGCCATATGGTTTGTGAACTACAATAAAGGCTGATGATGATATACTGAATCCTAGGATCCTAGAGTTGGAAGAGACTCCAGGAGCCGTCCAGTCCAACCGCCTTCTGCCACGTAGGAGGACACCATCAAAGGAGTCCTTTCCACAGATGGCCACTCAGCCTCTGTTTAAAAACTTCCAAAGAAGGAGACTCCATCACACTCCCAGGAAGTGGCATATTCCACTCTCAGACTGCTTTTACCATCAGGAAGTTCTTCCCAACGTTTAGATGGAATCCCTTTTCCTGTAGTTTGAAGCCATTGCTCCATGCCCTAGTCTCTGGAGCAGCAGTAAACAAGCTTGTTCCACCCTCCATATACCTTCAGATATCTAAACATAGGTACCATATCACCTTTTAACCTTCTTTTCTCCAGGCTAAACATACCCAGCTCCCCAAGCTACTCCTCGTAGGGCTTCATGGTTTCCAGGCCTTCCACGTAGGCCATGGGTCTCACTTTGACCACCCTGGTCTAGAGCCTGGGGACAGCAGTGCTACAGGTGTTCCAAGGCTGGGATGCTGTGTGGCCCTGTCCTGCTCTGAGGAAACGTGGGAGGGAGCGCAGCGTCGGAACAGCTCAGGCTCTTGACAAATGTTCCTCTTGACTCTGCAGGTCGCGTGGAGCTCTGAAAGAGGTGGTAAGAGTGGCCACCCTCCCCACACACCAGGAGCTGGTGAGAGCAGCACTCCAAAAAAGGATGCAGCCACTTGGAAGGAAGAAGTCAGTGCTCCCCAGGTAGCTGTGGAAAAGGTCAGTGGTGCTGGTGTTGCTCAAATGGGTCCAGTAGGGGTTTGAGTGTTGGAACAGGATTCCAGGAGACCAGGGTTCGAATCCCTCCTCAGCCAGAAAAACTCACTGGGTGGCCTTGGGCAGATCACACTCTCGGATCAGCCTCAGAGGAAGGTTGTGGCAGCAAAGCTCCTCTGAATAAAACTTGGCCAACAAAATCCTTTGGTACGGTTGACATAAATCAACAAACAAGTCATGTACTGCCATATTTTGGACATGAGTCACTTCACATGAGCCACAAACCTTTGTTGGAAAGGGGAACAGTGGTGAAGCTCCTAGTACAGTGAAGAGTGGTATCACAAATACTATTTAAAAGTTGTCTTTAAACATGGGAAAAAGCTGGGCCTTAATCTGGCTAGAGCAGACCTACTGAGGCAATGGAACTTGTGTAGGTGTTGATTTACCCAAGTAATTGAGTAGGTCCGTTCTAGTTGGGATTAAAACTGGGTTTAGGTTTCGGTGTTACCTATTAAGAGTGTCAGTTCTACATCATATACATAAGTCTACATAATGGCCAGACTTCACATAAGTGGGTTTTAGTCTGTGGAAAATAGAACTGAGCAATTTCATAATGTCGGTATTGAGCAAGGGGTTCTGTTACGTTCTTAGCATTAGGAGAGGAGAGGCTGTTCCTTGGTAGCAAAGTGCATACTTTTCAGGCAGGTGAAAACCACAAAGTTAGGTCATGCCAGCTCTATTTAAAAGGATTTCAAGCAGCTGTAAACCAAAGGATCTTGGAGAATTGATCCCAGTTGGGGTAGACAATTTTGGACCTACTGAGTCCGGTGTAACCATCTGGGATAAAGTTGAATTCAGTGAAGACTGGTGGCCTATAAAAGTTGACCGAGTCTATTAACAAGTTCTTGGAGTGTTAATGGAGAACAATTTTTGGCAAACCATGGGCTTTATCACACAAGGCAGATAAATCGCAGATATAGCAAGATAATAGTGTCTTTGGCTGGGACTTGCCGCATGATGTCATTCCTCTTCTGTTGTTCTCCTGGTGGGAGACTGTTTGAACAGCATTTCTTTTATTAACACAGACACACACACAAAGTCCATTTATGACCTCTTTTGTAAAAGAAAGACACTATTATCCTGCTGTGGTTGCAATTTAACTGCCTCCTATAATAAAGCCCTAAGTCCTAATGACCATTCAACAATATGCCAGTAATAATGAGTCCATAAATAAAATGGAGTGCATCTATGGGAACTTGATTGTGGCTCTGAAATTTCCCAGAAACCACAATGGTTTCATTGAACTAGAACTAGAAAGACATCTTACATTTCTCAGAACATGCAGCAGTTTGTCCTGGTGAAAACTGTCTCAGCTGCTTCTCAGTTGTCTATTTGCATGTGCAGTTAATTATGGGCACCACATCCCCTATTCCTCTTTTCTTTCTAAGTGTGGCCATTTCCGCACTGGGCTTTTAAAATGGGACAGAGCGACCTCCGACGGAGGTCTTCTACTGCGTAGAGTGGACTGGATCGGACTACTTTTTGTAGTTCCATACCTCAGTCCGGTTCAGCGCAACCAGAAGCGGTTGTGCAGCGTGCTTTTTAAAAACCTCTTTTCAAAGGTTTTTAAAAAGCATGGAGCGCACGACTCCGTCTCCGTGCTCCGGGGCAGATTTGCAGGTGCACGCAAGTACGTGCCTGCAGATCTTCTGGGGGCGGGTTTTCGGCTGGCGAGCTTCTCCGGTTGGTGGAGAGCCTCCACTAACCGGAAGCCGCCATTTTGGACACCAGAGGAGTGCAGAGCGACGAGCTCGCACTCCTCCTCGTCCCGATGGACTCAATCGGACGGAGAAGAAATCTGGTGAGTCCTCTTTTCACCCGGTTATTTTGTGACATGTGGAAAGGGCCTGTGTTGCAAAAACTGCATCACAGGCTTTATTTTATTTTTGTATATGGTAGCTGGTATGTAGGAGTTTAAAAAAAAGTTTGTTTTCTATGTCTAAAAATGTTTCCTGTGCAGAGAAAGCATGTACCGGTACATTTTTTCTTAAACCATTCGGCTTGCAAGAATGTCCTGAAATGTGATGAATCTCAAGGCTGGTTTCCTTCTCTTTTGTAGGGGGTCTCACATGTCAAGGCATCTTCTTCTTTGGGGAGTAGTCAAGAATGCAAAAATTAATAATATATTTGCAACCCCTGATTTATTCATTGGAACACCATTTATTCCACCTTTCCTGAAGGTTCAGGATGGTTGACCCCTGCCTGGTTTGTGAACAAGAGGGCTCGCGGTCTTCCCTCCGGTTCTATGCTTTCCAAAATCAGTCTTGAAGAGGCTCCTGATCTCCTCCAGTGGGCCAGTAGACCAATCTGAAAGGCCCCAGTCTGGGATAAAGAATTTTTGCGGGATGTGTCATTTGGCTGTCACTGTACAAAAATTTCTCTCTGTTTCTGGGGCCTTGGCACAATACAGGTTGAGTATCCCTTATTGAAAACCTGAAACTGGAACTCCCCGAAAAACAAAATGTTTTGCCACCAGCTGCTCACTTCTGTCCTCAAGCTGGCAGCTGCTGTGTTCCTGCTCATTTGTCTCCCAGATCCTCAGTCTCTCTCCAGTCTCGCGTCTCAAACACGACACAAGTAGCAAACAAATGAGATGCGAGGCTGGAGAGAGACACAAGGATCTGCGAAATGGCAGAAATCCAAGTGTAGTGTTTGGCACAAAGCGGTGGCTGCGCTGCTCCTGCTTGCTCATCTGAGAGTTCTCCAGAGACCTTCTTATATAGTGCAGTACTTTATATCTATGAAACACATGTATTCCAAAATCTGAAAAATTCCAAAGTACCACCCACTTCACTTTTCAGAGAAGGGACCTGCACTAAATTGTTTTGGGCCTCTCTAGGTTCTCTTTCTCAAAACGCGCGAGCGAGCTCCAGACACAGCCATTTTGCTGACCAGCTGTTCGGATGGGCATATCTACGCTTGGGCCCTTGGCAACAAAGGAGGGCTGATGGGCAAATTCCGGGCAGCCCACGGAATCAGCCGGGACACTGCGGTCTGCTCCATGAGCACGGATGACAAGGACTTGGTCCTCTTCACTGGGGATTCCTTGGGCTACATTAAGGTCAGTATACCCATTTTGCTTCGTGTTAGCAGCCACAGAATCGCTCGGATGTGTATTTTGTGTATCCTTCCAATGTATTCTCTCGCTGTGGCCTCAGGTGGCCAGCAGCAGAAAGAGGAGAGGGGGTGTAAGTCAACCAGGAACATGTTGATCAAAAAGCCATACCACTAAGAAAAAGTGTCCATTTTGCTTGTGTCTGGAAAGAATTTTCTGATTTTGGACAGGATTTTAGGGACCCTGCAACTCATATGATGTTGAAACCACTGCTCCTGGAGGCTTCCTGCAACGGGCAATGATTTTTCCTGCAGAATTTTTTTGGTGGTGGTGGAAATCCATGGGATATAGGAAGACGTTAAAGCTCATGAAGACCTTATTATTCAGTCAAGATTCAGATGGAACAGGGGGCCCTTTTTATACTCTGCTCCTGTCCGGGAATAGCCAATGGCTACCCTGAGTTGGGGGGCATCTTCCGCTGCAAAGATGACACCTTCTGTTCAGTGGTTCAGAGGGCAGTCCACTGGCATCCTTTGGCTTCTGGCAAGCAATCCTAAACTGAGGCCATTTCCACCCTACACTGTTATAGTGCTACTATTGCACTTTCAACACCCTATGGAATCCTGGGGTTTGCAGTTTAAGGAGGGGCCTTTAGAATTCTCAGCCAGAGAGCTCTTGGGCCTCAGGAAACTACAAACCCCAGAATTCCATTGGAAGGTGAAATAATAGCATTCACCTTCCATTGGAAGGTGAAATAATAGCACTATAACACTGTAGGATGGAAAATGTCCTCTTAGGGCTTCATGGTTTCCAGGCCTTTGACCATTTTGGTTGCCCTCCAGATGTTTTTAGTCTGTAGTGCTTTTGATAATTTGCAAGCCATCTTGAGTACTGTGAAAACTCCAGATACAAATAAGTAATAATAATAACCAGTGGCTAAACCAGTGGCTATCATTGGCCATCCTCCTCCTTGCTGGGAAAACTCAAAAAGGTGAAGGCACCGGCTGAGGCCCAGATAGGCTCTTGCTATGAGTGCCGTTCTTCCCTTTGGCTCTAGATCTGGGACATCATGAAGTACTGCACCCCACCAAAGGCAGAAGATTCGGTGGCGCGTGATGAATCCACTGAGGGGAACAGTTTTCGTGGTTTAATCCCTGAATACTGCAGAGTTCCTGCAAGATACCAAACCCTTGGAGTAACTGAGCAGGTCAGTAGTGTGAGCCATTTACTCCATGCTCCTAAAAATGTTCCAGATTGTGTCAGTGGGACACTGGAAGAGGAAGTGTGCCAAGGTGTCTTTGCGAATCTTGGCAAACACTTGTGGATGTTCTCTCTGCTGCCTCTCGGAAAGAAATTACCATTTTCAGCGAGCACAAATACACAGTAACCGTCAACCAGGCATAGGAACTGATTCAGATGTGCTCCAATTAAATCTGTGTCCAGATAGCGGGAGAAAAAGCCAGCTGTACAGGATCAGTGTATGGAACCCATCACCTCTGGGTAACTGAGATGGTTTTAAAGGGAGTGAGACAAATTTGTCTGCCAAGGGTTATTAGCCTTCCACATTCAGAGCAGAGCTTTGAAAAAATTACTTGAGGTTTTTTGGCAGTGGCCACGATGGCTCCGGAAGACTGGGAGTTGTAGTTGGAAAAAACACAACTGTTCCAAGCTCTCATTCAGAAGCATTGCAATAATGCTACTGAGGCCTCTTCCAGTCTGGTCTAAAGAAGCATAAGTTCTCCTTGGGTTTTTCCAGACTTTATCACCGCTGTATTTTTCTCACCTTTTTTGGGGGGCAAGGGTTGGTGCTGCTTGTAGCAGCTTCTTGGATCTGTGTTAGGGCTCTTTAAGGGTCCCCCCTCTAAACTGAGGCACAGTTTGCTCAGGTGATCCTATGATCTGAAATGCCCGTTTTCTCCTCAGTGAATTTTGGCTTTGAAAATAAAAAAAATCCAGTGATGGAGTTATAAGACAAATGTTCAATTTCACTGATGCAGTGATGCCCTATAACTTTTTTTTAAAAAAAGGAATGAAGGATACTTTTTTTTGTTCCAATATGTCTCCAAATGAGAAAGAAACCAGCCTAAGAGTGGGAATAAAATGTTGCAGCTGATGCCAGGAATTGCCAGAAAAATAGTCCAGGACGATCGAAATGCTGTGAAGGGAGATTTCTTCCCCCTCTAAGGTTCATGAATGGAGCCTGATTGAATTCAACAGTTTATTTAGTGACATGGTGCCAAGCGAACTTTGGCTTGGAAGCCTAGCACATCTCACCAACGAAGCAATTAGACCAACTTTATATACAATTCCGAGAGCAGCTTGAGCGCTGGACTACGACTCTGGGGAACAGAGTTCAAATCTCCACTTGGCCATGGAAACCCATTGGGTACCTTGGAACTGAACCCCACTGGATACCTGAGGCTCCACCGTGCGTACAAACTCACCAATAAGGAGCAACTGCTATTTCCAAATCATATGTTATCACACTTGTTCTTTTTATCTTATTCTGATGTTCTAGTTGTTAGCATATCAGTAGAATAGGTCAAGATATTTCAGGACATGGCTAAGAATGTTTTGTGTATATTTAACTTGAAATCATTAGGAACAGATTATTTAGCTGAGATTATTTTTTCATGCTTAAAATAGTGTTTACAAAAGGCCCCTCACTGTGGTAGAAGACAGGCACGCTTTCAAAATTCACAAGCAAGGGAGGAGATGAGTCTCCACGTGCTTATTGATGGTCTATATTTTATTCTTTAAGAATAATACGTTTTTGATGAATATTCATTGTGGCCTGTAGATTGAAGTAAATGGGCTTCATTGGAGCTACAACAGAAACAAACACAGATATCGATAATAAATTAAGATTCAAAACTTAGGTTCATGTTATATTCACGTAAAATATCCTGATAAATCACATTAATTGTACCCAGTATTAAAAACATATACAAACCATTCCATTCATCCACAGTAGAAATTTCTGGAGCTGGAAAAAATGTTCCTCTGTAAACTGAATGGTTGAACAATAAAGGAGGGACTAGGCGTCTATCTTTTTATTCATTTATATATTTCAGCGCATGGTCAGAAAAAAAGGGAGGGTTGTGAGACTGTGGTGAGGTGCCTTTCAAGGGTGTCTGACGCAATCTGGTTGAAAAGCCAGTTTGTGGATTATAATACCAACTTTTCAGTATCTGTTCTTGGTTAAACTTTCATTGGCTGTTTCCGCACTACATTGTTATAGTGCTATTATTCCACTTTCAACCTCCTATGGAATCCTGGGGTTTGCAGTTTAGGGAACGGCCTTTGAGACCCCTCCCTACAGTGCAAACCTCAGGATTCTGTAGGAGGTTGAAAGTGGAATAATAGCACCATAACAGTCTAGTGTGGAAATGGCCATTATTGTCAGTAGGTTCTGCCCATATGGCAAATGCCAGCTCCTACCACATGAAGATGCCTTTGTATAAATAATTTGTGTGTGTGTGTGTGTGTGTGTACTTTCACACAGCCCATCAACTTACTTATGGCAACCCCATCAATTTCCTATGGTTTTCCTAGACAACGAGTGCTCATCACACACAAATAAATTTTGCAGTTCAAGGAGAAGTTTATGTCCAGATAGTTCAGGGGTTCCCAACCTTTTTTCACTTGCATATCCCTTGGAAACCCCTTTCCGTAAATTGTACCCTTCAGATTAGCAAAATGATTGCAATTCATATAGTTGCTGTTATTTCAGATGTATATGTTGTGTCTGTAAATAAATAGGCAGGGTTAAGACGATATAAATGGAGAAAGAAGGGATAGCCGAAATTGGCCCACCTCCCAAAGATTGTTTGAAAAGCAACAAGGAGCTTTAAACTGGCAACTGTCCTTTGTGGGACATTGCAGGAAGAAGAGGAACATTTTATCCAAGTTAAATGGATGGTTAAGTTGAAATAAAATGAAATGAAGTGCCATCGTGTGGTATGACTTGGAAATGTGCTATGGAAGTACACAGAGAAAAAGGTTTAAAAAGCACCCATATAAATCCCTAGACTCACGTAGAATGGTTCGAAATCCACAAACGTTGGGCCTTTCTACCCTATCCTGTTAAAATGCTATCATTTCAACCTCCCATGGAATTCTGAGGTTTGCAGTTTCCTGAGGCCCCGGAACTCTCTGGCCGAGGATTCTAACGGCTCCTCCCTAAACTGCAAACCCCAGGATTCCATAGTGGATTCCAAAGTGGAATAATAGCACTATAACAGTGTGGGGCAGAAATGGTCTTTGTGGTGATTGCAATGAACAGACATTTATTTGTAAGGCCACCCTTCTTTTTCCCTGGCCCAGTGGAAATTTGGGAAACTTGTGTCTTGTGATAAGAAATGCTCTGCTGCTGGGGAAGTTGGGGTGGAAACAATATTAAAAAATATTTGAAAAAAAAATGGTGAAAAATGTGTTCTTTGAATGTTTAGAAACTGGCAAGAAGAATCTTGAACTGATTAGAATCTTTGTCGTGTGGGACTTTGGCTATGTGTAACCCACAGATAATTGTTCTATGCAGGATGCCTTATTTTCTGTTTCGTGCACAGAAAACGCTGTTCCTCATGCAAAAATGCCACACGTGGATTTTGTGCAGGATAAGTCCTGCGCTATGAGTAGTCTTTCAAAACTGCACGCCTTTGAAGGCTGTCTTGCAAAAGGAAGAAAATGGCTAAAATGACTTGTTGCTTCCTTAAAGAAGAAAACTGGTGAAGCATTTCTTCTCCGTTTGGGAACATCTAGGTTGCAGCCATTCTCTACGTTAAATGCGTCAAAGGGATGAGAGGGATCCCTCCCTCCTTGGCCCAGAGCACAGTTCAAAGTGCTGGTTGTGACTTGTAACACCCTATATGGCTTAGCTCCTGACCGCCTGAAAGACCGTGTCTCCCCATCTGAACCTGCCGGAGTCTTAAGATCTGCAGCGGAGAGTTTTCTCTTCGTCCTGCCAACATCACAGGTTCACTTGGGCCACTTCCGGACTGGACTGTTATAGCGCGATTATTCCACTTGCAACATCCTATGGAATCCTGGGGTTTGCAGTTTCGGGAGGGGCCGCCTGGATGTTGTGAGTGGAATCATAGTGCTATAACAGTCCAGTCCGGAAATGGTCTTGGTGAGCCCTCTTTCTCAGTGGCTGCTCGCACCTTTGGAACTCCCTTCCATGGGAGGCTCAGCTAGCCCCCTGTTTGAATTTCTTTCACCATCAATGAAAGGACATTTTTGTTTAAGCAGGCTTTTAAGGTATAAGCAAGTCAGTTTTTCTTGGGATGCTTTATTCATCTTTTTACATTTTCCTATAGTTTTAAAATAATTTTATATTGTTTTACATTGGGGTTTTCGTTGTTTAGAAAATTTCATTGCCCAGGATTTTAACTGAGTCTTTCTGGAAGTCACCTTGGGTCTCACTCTGGGAGAAAGGCGACATACAAACAAAGTAAATAAATAAAGGATAAATAAATATAAACTATGCCCCATTCATAGCCCCAGCTACTGGGTCTGGCTTGTTTCCAACAATGGCTTTGTCTCTTTGGCAGGTCCATCAGGGCTGGGTGACCACCTTGGTTCCCCCAAACTGCCTCAGCTCGTGGAGAGGACACCTGAAGAATGTGGTCAGCATCAGATATGTCGAGAGATACCGAGTAATTCTGACTTCCAGCCATGATTGTACTGTCAAGCTCTGGATGCTGGCTGGCAAGCACATTGGTAACTGCACGTCCTTTGAATCTTAAGGCAACATAGAGATTGGTTTTGGCCAGGGAGCAAAGTCCAGTGGAGGGCGACCAAAATGCTGAAGGGTCTGGAAGCCATGCCCTATGAAGAACGCCTTAGGGAGCTGGGTAATAGTCTGCAGAAGAGAAGGTTAAGAGGGGACATGACAGCCATGTTTAAATATTTGAAGGGATGTCATGTTGAGGAGGGAGCGGGTTTGTTCTCCACCGCTCTAGAGACCAGGACAAGGAGCAATGGATTCAAGCTGCAGGAAAGGAAATTCCACTTGAACCTCAGGAAGAACTTCCTGACGGTCAGGGCTGTCCGGCAGTGGAATCTGCTGCCTTGGAGTGTGGTGGAATCTCCTCCTTCTTTGGAGGTGTTTAAGCAGAGGCTGGATGGCCATCTGTTGGGAACGCTTTGATGGGTGTTCCTGCATAGCAGGAGTTGGACTGGATGGCCCCTGGGGTCTCTTCCAACTCTACGATTCTGTGATTCTACGACGACAGAAAGCCTCTCACTGGAAAGCGTGTTTCTTTCCTCAGGGGACGACATGCCCAGATCAGAGGTTGGAAAAGTTCATTTTTGGGGATCACAGCTCCCAGAATTCCCAGACAGCATAACCACTGTTCCGGGGTGAGTTCTGATGGGCCACAAAAATAATTCCCCAAACCTTAGTCACTAAGAGAGTTTTAAATATATCTCAGATCCTCAAAACTCATCCACATTTAAAATGCCCTTAGTCAGAGATTCTTGACAGCCTATGGAGCTTATCAACAAGGCAGGTGAATTACATTTACGGCAGAATAACAGTGCATTAGCTGGCACTTACTACATAACTGTTCCTCTTCTGTTGTTCTCTCATTGGAAGACCATGTGGAAAGTGTTTCTTTTACAAAGTAGGTCCTTATTCTGCTTGTGTCAGACCCCACCTGGAATACTGTGTCCAGTTCTAAACATTAGGAAGAACTTCCTGATGGTCAGAGCTGTTTGGCAGTGGAATATGCTGCCTCAGAGTGTGGTGGGGTCTCCTCCTCTGGAGTTTTTTTTAACCAGAGATTGGGTGGCCATCTGTCAAAGGAAATGCTTTGATGGTGTATTCCTTCATGGCAGAAGGGGGTTGGACTGGATGATCCTTGGGGTCTCCTCTATGACCATTTCCGCACGAGATGTTATAGCGCGATGATTCCACTTTCAACCTCCTATGGAATCCTGGCGTTTGCAGTTTCGGGAGGGGCCGGCCGGCCTCTCCCGAAACTGCAAACCCCAGGATTCCATAGGAGGTTGAAAGTGGAATCATTGCGCTATAACAGTCTCGTGCGGAAATGGCCTATGATTCTACAATTAATAGGTGTGTTTGAGTTTGTAAAGGAAATGTTTTCCAAGCAGGCAGGAATCATGCAAAAGAGCCAGTATGGTGCAGTAGTCTAAGCGTTGCACTAAGACTCAGTGGGATCAAGTTGTGAGTCCCTGCTTGGCCATAGAAAACCTGCTTGGTCATAGAAAACCCCTGGGTGAGCTTGGCTAAGTCAGTCACTCTCTCCGTGCTTCAGAGGAAGGAAGTGGCAACTCTTCTAGGAATAAATTGATTTCTGGGGGTCCCGTGAGGGACACCTAAATGCTCTCCAAATTATACAAGTTGGGGGAAATTAGTCAAAGAGCACAAGTTGGCACTGCGAGAGGCAGGGCAACGGAGCGAGATCTTTTACCCAGCGTCTACGGGGGCCGAGTCATGGAGCAAACAGAAGTGAAATAATAATTGTTGTTTTTATTAAAATGCAATCAAACACGTGTGTGCAACACACTCACACAGGTACCTAGAGAAATAAAGGTTGGAGTGGGATAGAGGGATTTTTAGAGGAAGTACTGCACCGGTCCTGAAGCCAGGTAGTCTGAAGATGGGGTTCGTGGATATGAAGGTTCTCAGTACGCGGGACCGAGGGGGAGGCTCACCAAGCAAAGCGGCAACAAGGCTGGATGGAAGTCAGGAGTGATCCGAAGAAGCTCTCAAAGTCAGGGGTTCTTATAGGGGAAAGTGTGGCTGTAGACTAGTCCGTACTTGGGGAAAACAATGAGTTTTGTGCTGGAGACAAAGCCTCCGAAAGGTCAGAATTTAGCATGGTTGAGTTAGGTCCGAATTGTCAATAGAGTAGCCAGAATGCAAACGCAGAGTGCTTGACAATTGAGTATTTGGCTCGTCAAGCTGCCTGCTCGGGGCAGGGAGTCCTTTGTAAGTAGCGTGCACACATAACGTGGTACTTGCCGTGAGGTCTCCTGAAGCGGCAGTCTGGCTATTTCTGGCCTGCCTGTATTTGTTTGGAATATTACAGTGGTTAGCGACCGAGCCTGTTTGCGTGCTTATCTGGGGGCCTCGCAAGCATGTGGGAAGGAATGGGTGAGGAAGGCCAAATTATTGATATCAAAATGATATCTGCTATACCCCAAGTCTGGCTAGAAACTGCGGTAACAAAATCTTGCCAAGAAAACAGAGCCAGTATGGTGCAAAAGCTTGAGCCCTGGGGCAAGTCTCCAGGAGACCCACAGTTGAATCCTCACTCAGCCACAGAAAGCCCCTGGGTGTCCTTGAGCAAGTCACACTCTCTCAGTCTCAGAGGAAGGGGAAAGGTAAACTTCTTCTGAACAAATCCTGCCAAGAAAGCCCTGCAATAGGGTCGCCTTAAGTTGGAATTAACTTGAGTCACAACAAGAACAACAATGTGGGAATCATGCAGCCCTCCTGATGGTGGACTGCTACATTCCTCACTGTTGTCTATGATAGTTATGTAACCTATCAGCATCTGGAGGGCCAGTTGGTGACCACCCTGATTTAGAGCTTCTCTTGAAAGACCTCATTCAGGGCTGAAAACTGTGGCTGAGATTCACAGGGTGCTGAGGTTTGCAGCTTTTCTGCACTTGTGTCCAGGTGGAATGTGGCTTGTTTTCTGCTGCTCCAGAGACTAGGACAAGGAGCAATGGATTCAAACTGCAGGAAAAGAGATTCCACTTGAAGCTCAGGAAGAACTTCTTGATGGTCAGAGCTGTCCGGCAGTGGAATACACTGCCTTGGGGTGGAGTGGAGTTGTTACCCTGAGAACTGGGGGTCCCGGGAGGGGCTCCCAAATAACCAAACAACAACAAGCTGAGATGGGGAAATTAGCTGGAGCACTCTCTTAGCTAACGAGAGGCAGGGTAACTTAGCGGGAATCTTTTACCCTATGTATACAGGTTCAGGTCAGTGAGCAGTCAGACAGTTTAAAAGGGCAACAATAACTTTTATTAAACAGACAGCAATTATTAACAAAACACAACCACTCAGCTAACCAGAAGTAGGAAAGAGAGTTTTCAGGGGAAAATGGGTGATAGGCCACCTTTCTTGCAGTCCTGTAGAAACCAATTGAAAAGAAGGAAACCCAGCGGGGTGGCCAAGAGGAGATCGCAAAACGAAGCGACGGCAAGGCTGGATCGGTCTGAGCAGTCCGAGCATTCTGAGGAACTCTCAGAACTGGGGGTTTTTATTAGGGGAGAAATGACCGTGGGGCTAGTCTGGTCTGGGATGAAACAATGAGTTTTGGGCTGGAGACAATGTCTCCGAAAGGCCAGAATTTACATGATTGAGTTAAGGTCCGAATCGACAATAGTGTGGCCAGTATGCAAATGCAGCTAGCTTGGCAGTTGAGCACCCAACTCGCCAGGGTGCCCGCTCAGGGCAGAGGTCTCTTTGGGTTAGCGTGCCTACCTTGACGAAGGTGTTTGTTTCGGGAGGTCTCCTAAAGCAGATCTGGCAGTTTCTGGCTTGCTTAGGTGTAAACAAAAACGATTCAGCATTTAATAACCATGCCTAGCTTCGCGCTTGTTCAGTGGTCCCACAAACACTTGGCTGGTGGCAGAGCAGGGCCGAATTACGATATCAAAAGGATATCTAAAGGTTACCAAAGGCCAGGCCAGTTCACGGTGGTAACAGAGTCTCCTTTTCTGTAGGTTTTTAAACAGAGGCTGGATGGCTGTCTGTTGGGAATGCTTTGATGTGTGTTCCTGCATGGCAGGGGGTTGGACTGGATGGCCCCTGGGGTCTCTTCCAATTCTATGATTCTATGAATGCCCACAGCATCTTCTTAGACTAGTGGTTCTTAATCTGGAGTTTTTGTGTCATCAGAGCCCTCCCAGAGGTCTATGTAGGGTTGCCATTCATCTTGGAAAATGAATTTAAGGGACTAAAAAATGTCCTGGTTGGTTAAGGGAGTCCCCAGCAACAATTGTATTTACAGGGAGTCCTCAGTAAAGAAAAGGTTAAGAACCACTGTCGTAGACTACTGGGGATAATTTGGCTTACCTGGGGATGCTCCAGCGAGTCGTGTGAGCTGCAGGGCTGATTCGGCAGTGAATCCCAGCAGCAGGAGGCAGGGAGACGGCAGCTCCACCCTTCCAGTATCCACCCAGCTTTCCTCCTGCCTTGTCTCTCAGGGACATTTGGACAATCCCTCTGGAGGCTGGGAATACAGCACCTGCTCCCGGCAGAAGTGCCGGAGGAGATCCGCCGGGTGGGCTCCCTCCACACCATGAAGGTCCTGAATGAAGGCCGACAGCCCCACTGGGAGTGAGTAAACACCACCACTGGCATGCCGCTTTCAGATCTGGCCTTCCGATGATGCGCAGGCATTCAGCTTGCTGACAAAAGAGGCAGGATCAAATATTTGCCTTATCAGAAAGGGGTGGGGTGGGCCCTGGTGTGGAACCACATTAGGGTTAAGTGCCAGGGGTGGCTGATGACTTCCATATCAGAGGTGCAGTGAATCCAGACTGGGTTTTAGTCTGATTTTGATGGAGTTGGAACCCTCTGTCTCTAATTGATTCAAATCTCCTTATTAGCTGCCCTAACACACCCCAAATATTTTCATGATTGTGTTTTGTTCACTTGAAAAATTATGTATATGGATCAATACTGGCAGCATAATAATTAAAAAAAAAAGACAACAAAACTTGCCTGGTTTGGAAGGTAATCACTTTGCACAGTAAATGGCTGACAAGAGATGCAGAAAGATGGTACTGATACCCTGTATTAAGAGATTCCATCAGTATCCAGTTGATAGCGTCAGCGTCATGTTTCTTTTCTGCTCATGGTCTTGGCGTGGGATTCCCCAGTGATATTGAAAACCCTTGTTTAATTTCCAGTTGAAACTTTGCAGCCACTCCCCAGAATCCACTACAATTTTGCCTGGGAAGAGGAGGTCTGCTTTTGGGAGCTCCATGACCCATCCTCCTTTCCCTGCCCTGTCAAATCCAGGAGCACCCGCAACATTGTCCAGCTGCTGAGCCAGCAGAAGAGGCAGCAGTCTGTGCTGATGGATTTCCTGCACGTGAAGCCCGGCGGCAAGGGGACGCAGCCAACAGGATGCGGCAGCTGATCCAGAAGGAGACCCGGATGGCCAAGTACACAGACGAACAGATCGAGGCCTCCTTTCAGAAGTGGGAAGAATCTGGGAAGCAGGTGAGCTGGGCCTCTGGCATCTCTCGAGAATCATAGAGTTGGACCCCCTTCTGCCATGCAGGAATACACAGTCAAAGCACTCCCTTTGACAGATGGCCACTTAGCCTCTGTTTCAAGAAGGAGACGCCACCACGTTCCATTGAGGCAACAGAAGATTCCACTATTGAACTGCTCTGACCATCAGGAGATTCTTCCTTGTGTTTAGTTAAGTGGACTCTCTTTTCCTCTGTTTTGAAGCCATTGCTCCATATCCTAGTCTCTGGAGTAGCAGAAAACAAGCTTGCTCCATGCTCCATAAGACAGCCCTTCAAATATCATTAAGTGGGATACATTAAGCATCAATCACCAATTGCACAGAATATGCCAGTCTAGTAACCCCTCCGTGAAGTCTAGCAAATGAGGAAAACACACATACACACGAGATTTGTAAAGCAGTTTTCTTGCCCTGAGATTCCTCTCCCTCCTACTGAGGACTAGAGAAGAACCTCCAGAGCCAGAGATTCAGGGCCATGCCCAGAAATGTTGGGAAACCTAATTCTCAATCTATCCATCACTTTAGCTGCTGGGAAATACAGAGCTGGGTGTTTATTGTCCGTGTCCCAAAAGTTTAACAGAGCCTTAACAAAAGCATGAGTTAACTGTGTTTGTGCTGGCTCACTTGTAAATGGAACTTTATAAAGTGCCCTTTCACGTTCTCTATTATGGCTCTGTGGTTCTTCTATAACTGCCATGGGTGCTTCCCGTGGAATCCTGGGATTTGTAGCTTTGTGAAGCACTAGCCCTCTTTGGCAGAGAATTCCAAACGCCCCTCTCTAAATGACAAATCCCAGGATACCACATCATGGAGCCATGGCAATTAAAATAGAATTGCAATGCTACAGTTGTGTGAAAGGACCCATAATGAGATAAGCGAAGGGCATCTGTCTGCCCCAAGGAGCTTACAGGCGTAAATCAAGCCTGCGTTTGGGAAGACAGGAGAGGGATGGAGAGGTGGAGCTAACAAGGGGACCGCGCTGTGGTCCTGTGAGGCTCTTCCAGGCAGAAGGAGGAGAATGACTGGAGGTTCAGAGGGCACAAGGGCTGGAGGAGTGGGAGCCCACCTGAGCAGTTTCTCTGTTTTCACTCTCCATGTGGACAGAAAAGCGAAATCCTGGGCAATTCTTACAAGCAGAAGGTGCGGCGCCCCTTGCTGAAGCAGCTCCCGGAGGTGAAGGCCTACGTGGCCAACAAGGACCACGTAAGTGAGGGGAGTGAGCTCCGAGGTAAGGCAGGCGGTGTGGTGCGGGGTCACGGCTGTGATGTTTTTGTGCTTTTCTTTTCCAGCCGGAATGGCTCACTCCTGTGACAACCTCAGGGGTGAAGTGCTTTGAAGCAGGGGCTTAGAAGCCAGCTATCGTTCGTCCACAATGGCTGCCGCTGGTCCAGTAGATTCTGTTAACTTTGCAAATGTAGCTCCGCAGCCCAAAGGCCCATTTCCTTTTTTTTTTTTTTTTCCAAAAAGAGACACATAAGCCAACACAGCTGGAAATAGCTCACAAGAACTACAGATCCAGAACAAAATTTAAACTTTTTTGAAAATTCGAACCCATTTTAGCCGTATAAAATTAGAACATAGACATATAATCCGTACATTTCCACCTGCTGATAATGAGTTGATGCATAGATCTTGCAATTAAGTTGAATGTTATATTGTTAATTTATTTTTATTTTCTGCTTCTGTGTTTTTTGTATTTTTTTTTTTACAAAAGTAAAATAAGTTTTTTTTAAAAATTAATAAATAGTTCATAGATTTTAAAAAACAACAACAAAACCAACAGCTCCTGGAGTTCCTTAGGATGGAGTTGTGGTAGCTAAAGTGCTATCGAAATGTTGTTACTGGGTAGTGAGGGAGAAACTGAAGAGCAAGAAGGAATGAAGGAGAGTTAGATGCAATGCAATCAATCAGAGACTGAAGGGCAGGGGGGTGGAATTGGGTGTCTCTGATGAAACGTGACCCCAAAATACAAAAGACTAAGTGTGGCTCTCGGCAAGGCTTTGTCATGGGGCAGGTCCCAGACATCAACCCAGAACACACATGGGTTTGCTGAATGATACTTTCTCTCGTTGTTCCCTCCAGCCCCGGATATATCACTGTATCCAGTATACAGATCTCCATCCCATGATTGCTCCCAAAATCCCGGATGTCTTGCTAGAGTCTCAACAGGTGCAAGCCGCAGGAGAGCAGCGACCAAAGAAAGGCAGGAAGTGGTCAGCCGTCACTGGCCTCCTCATCAAGCCCACCTTGAAGAGGTACACGTTGCAGCGCAAGTTGGTTAAGAGCATCACCAAGGAATGAGCTGGTACCAGCAGTGATGGTGGGCAGTTCAGAAGGAAAGCACAGACTCAGGCTCTCCAAGTGAAGGTTGGCTTTGACGGACCAAAAGCAATTTAAGATCCATTCAGACTTCATTATCATTGATATAGTCCATAGACTGATTCAATAAAGATTTTTGACATTTGACTTCATTATCGCTTGTGTTTGAGCAACTATTTGACAAAGTGGGGCTTTGTCCGCCAGCGGTTGGAAATAAATGTGATATTGCTGATGTGTGGTTTTGAGGCTGTTCCTTTCAGGGAAGCGTGAGGGGCTTTTAAAAAAAGACAGGGTCCATTTTCATAAAAGGACAAGATGAAAACAGAAGATAACAAGCTGATTCTCTGAACATGTGGCTTGTTCACAAAGGCTAGCAGCTCCTTCTTTTATGCTCCACTGGAGACAGCTCCCATGTCATTGAGGCAGTGAATTTACTCCAAGTTTTAATTCTGTGTTGCGAGGAGCTCTGCAAGGTGCTGAAACCGGTTCCTTAATAATTTCAGCACCTTGGATAGTTGCTTTGGTCAGAGGGATGGTGGATGATGGGAGCTACACAAAAACCCCGGTAGCACTTCCCTCCAGCACTGAGCTCTGGCAAAAAGACAGTTCACCAGAGTCAAGTGTTTAAAAATCACCATACAGCAGAGTTTACTCACACAGTTTGAAGCGTCCAGCAGAGTGTTAGACTTTAGCAGCAAAAACCTTGGGGGCCAGGAAAAATACTCCCACACAAATGTTATCTTCCAACAGGAGGCTTTACTCTTGAGTTACAGTACATACAGTATATACAAATCTCCAATGGAGTATTCAGCATTCAGCAGCATGCAGAACATAGCCTCTGGCCGCTCTCCAGACATCAAGAGAGCTTAGAGCAGTGGTTCTCAACCTGTGGGTCTCCAGATGTTTGTGGACTTGAGAATAAGACTCTACAAATAGCAACACCATTGATATGCTTCTCTCACTGACAAAAGAGTCCTATAGAGGCTTGCAGTAATGCAAAACTATATTTTAAAGAACAAGGCATGAGAATTAAAAATAATCTACTGGGCATCAAGTCATCCAGTACAAAAAGCCTGGTAGATCTGGACTTGTGTTAAGGAGCTGGGAATGTCAATAGTTATTCAGATCCTCTTTTTTTCCTTTTAGAAGATGGAAACAAGATTTGCCCTCCTCCAATCTGCTAAGACTGTTCTCCAAGAATTCTCAAAAATTATCAAAAGAGTATCTGAGATTACATCTGTAAATTCTTTTGGAACTCTTGGATACAGCTCATCCGACCCTGGAAACTTGAATTCATTTAGAATAGCGAGATATTTCCTTACCAACTCTTTACCAGTTAAAGTACTGTTTTCCTGTTTAGGAGAAGACTGAGATGAAAAGGACATTGAACAGTTCAGCCTTCTCTCTGTCCCATTAGCATTTCCCCATCTTCTCAAAGCAGTGGCCCTAGTGCAGTGGTTCTCAACCTGTGGGTCCCCAGATGTTCGTGGACTTCAGCTCCCAGAAGCCCTGAGCATTGACCATAGTGGCTGGGGCTTCTGGGAGCTGAAGTCCACGAACATCTGGGGACCCACAGGTTGAGAACCACTGGCTTAGAGGGCTAGAACACCCCCCCTTATATACAGCCATTGCTGATGCAACTCTAGCAGCCCTTGCCAGAGGTATGATGCAACTTTCCTGCCCTGGTTACACAACCCAATGACTCATGCAGGTATTACATGGGATTGCATCATCCACTGTCATTCCCAGGTGCAAAACTTAAAATTACATCATGTATATTTTATTTGGACTTAGGTCCTGTCCAACCTTTCCTCACACCTTTAAAGCTAGGCAAAACATGGAATAGATTCACCATCCCACTGACATGAGAGCCACCAGCTACCAGTGGGCTCCATCCTGCCCAAATCCAGAACCATCTCCACAGTAGTCTGCAGGTGTCCATTCCTGTGAATAGTCACCTGTAGTGGATAAGAGTCAGGTGTCTTTGGTGAGGAGGGATCTTGTCCACCCTCACTGATCCAGTCACTGACATTTGATAAGCTCTCAAAGTTCACAGAATCATAGACTCTTCTTGGGGTCTCTGTGCCTCACACAGTGGGTTTTCACACTTGCGCAGAGATCCTGTCAAAATGTTCCAGAGCTGAGTAGCTTGGTGGGAACCTCCTCCCCTCCCATGTACAGCACATGATCCAGCCTGCCAAGCTACCTCCCCTTCAGTTTCTCTCCACCTGCCGAAGAAGTCACTTTGGCCACTGTGTTCCATATTGAGTACTGTCCCTTTCATTCCCTTCCTGACTCTTTCATCTTCTTATCCTTATTCCCCATCACACACTTAATTGTAGCTGAGAAGTAAGCACAAACTTGGTTTTGTTTATAAAAGTATAAAAAATAGTCTGCTTACAGGTCCTTGTGCATAATCTACACAGCTTCATGTTCTTAAAGAAAGGTAAGAAACGATGAGAACTACATGCTTTCATTGGAGCGTCTCCTTTGGAGTATCCCTGGAACACATGTTTCCAGGAAGGCAATCAGAAGGGAGGAGAGCAAACAGAGAGCCAAAGAACCCCAAGAACAAAGGGTGCATATGTGCAAGAGGAACAGAGTGGGTACGAACAAACAAGCAGGAAGTTAATCTGGGTTTTGCCCCTAGACTTATAGTGATCATGCCACCTAACTAAGCAGTGAATTCAGAGCATGCAAAGATTGCAATTCCCAACAAGACTTACCACCAAAAAGACGGGGTTCAGCCAGCAACAATCCCACAGTGTAGTTGTTCCTCTTGGAGACAGCCTTCTTCTACTTCTTACCGCTCCAAATCTCCTTCTTGACCACCTCACTCATTTTCTCTGCCATCTTCTCTTGCTTTTTGCTCTTCCAAGCAACATCAACAGTCCTTTAAAAAAACCCGCAAATCTATCACCAAGTTCCTTTTTTTGACTGGCCCAGCAGGATGCCACCTCTGCCACATTCTGCCACTATTATACCTGGTGGAACATCACCACAGACTCTGGGGCACTTACCATAGTTTGTCTGGGCTATGCCATTGAGTTTTCAAGTTCTACCTTTTTGAGTATTTCATTCCCGCCCTTTTGTCCCAGCTCTATTAGAGGAGACTCACGCCCTACTACTCAAATGGGTCTGGAAGCCATGAAACCCTATGAAGAGCGTCTTAGGGAGCTGGGGATGTTTACTCTGCAGAAGAGAAGGTTAAGAGGGGACATGATAGGCATGTTTAAATATCTGAAGGGATGTCATGTCAAGGACGAGGCAAGCTTGTTTTCTGCCACTCCAGAAACTAGGATACTAGGGAGCAATGACTTCAAACTACAGGTAAGGAGATTCCACCTGAACCTCAGGAAAAACTTCCTGACGGTCAGGGCTGTCCAGCAGTGGAATAGGCTGCCTCCAAGGAGTGTGGTGGAGTCTCCTTCTTTGGAGGTTTTTAAGCAGAGGCTGGATGGCCATCTGTTGGGACTGCTTTGATGGGTGTTCCTGTACGGCAGAGGGTTGGACTGGATGGTCCCTGTGTCCTGCAAGGACAAGTTACATGGAGATTTGCTCCCCACTGTGTCTCCACTTCAATGGCTGTGTCTCAACATCAACCCAAAGAAGTCAGTGTTGCAACCAACTTGTGTTAATAGACTTCCTTGGAGTCACTTTGGACTTGCATCTCAGGAGAGCCTTTCTCCCAATTCAGAAAGCTCACACCCTTCAGGACACTGTCTTAGACATCTTTCATTAGTTCACTTGTTTGGCCCTTCGTATTCAGTGGTTTCTGGGTCATATGGCAGCCACCATGACTGTTACTCACCTATCTCATCTCAAGTTTCACCCTCTTCAAAACTGGTTTCTCAGACACTTCAGTCCTCTGACCAGTGACCAATGGACAAAGTTAACTGTTCCACATGATGTGACAGCATCACTGCATTGATGGACATCTCTTCTCAATTTCTTTTCGAGTATGCCACTTACTGCTCCACAGCCTACAGTGATGGTAACCACCAACGTGTCATTGACAATCTGGGGCACTCACTGTGGTACGACAACTTCCCAGTTGATTTATGGTGACCTCCATGAAGTTCACAGGGTTTTCTTAGGCAAGGAATACTCAGAGGTGGTTTTGCCAGTTCCTTCCTCAGAAATATAGCCTATAGCACCTGGTATTGGCTGGTGGTCTCCTATGCAACTACTAACTGGGGCTGACCCTGTTTAGCTTCTAAGATTAGACAGGATTTGGTGCCTTTAGGATTTTTAGGCCATTCCTAATCTGGGACTGCACACTATTTTGCGCACTTGCATTGTGCCCTTGCCCATGTGATGCTGTTTTTCCCTGTGAAAGCACACATAAAGGGAAAATGGGAAAATGTACAAAATGTGCAGATCTAGAAAGAGTGATCTACAGGGGTTAATATCAATTTCTTGGTCCTTAAAAAAATAGTCGCACGCTGCCTCTCTTGTGCCTTTCTCCACGATCCTGACCTCCTCCTCTTCCTGATTCTGATAGCCAGAACATTCTTCATGAGCAAGCAGAAAGCCATTCTGCAAAGAGCAAGAATTCTGCGAACAGCAAGCAAACAGCTGTTCTGCAACGAAGCCAATGACGTTTTTTGTTGCCACCTAACCCAGAACCAAACACAAGACATCTCACCGATTGTGACGGTATCTATCCTGCAGCTGTTGCCGCTTGCCAAGAAGCTTGGCCAAGCTCAAGTGATCAAAGGTGCATCCCTTGCAGGAGAGTTGCTCGCCACCAATGAAAGGCCGGCGTGCAGAGGCCATGCAGAGAAGCACGTCAGTTCTTTGAAGCAGAACTGCATTTAGCCCAACACCATTCAGCCTACCACAATACTGCCCGCACAGCCAATAAAAGGATACGTTAAAAATGTCAGGGACCGAACAGACATGACGTAAGAGATCCGATCAGATTTCCTCATCTTCACTTACCTTTTTAAAGACTTCTAGCAGCCACATAGGTCTCTGATTATGATCTCAGGAGTGGCACGTGGGGAAGCGTTAACTCTTTCTGCCCTACCCATTTTTATAATCTAAATGCTCCCCAATTTCCACACTGCTATTACTCTCACAAGGGAAGCATGGGTACTTGCATTTTGTGCAAACTTCACCCTGCCGCTATGAACTGCATTAAGAGTAATTGGAGGCATGGGTTTAACTCTGTTCTCCAACACCAACCGTACTTTTGACCCATACTCAAGAGGTCCTTTCGTGACTGCTTTAAATCTTTAAAGGAAAAAAAAATACAAAGCACTTCCACCGGTTTAAACAAATGCTCCACAATTGGAGCATTTAGGCTCAAGATGGATCTACAACTAATTTTATAGCAGTTGGTGCCAGTGTACAAAGCCAATGCAAACTGACAAATGCATATAACCAAAATATGCAATACTGTTTTATAAGAAAGTATTACATTAAAATTTCAAAAGCTTTGGAAAACAAGGAAGTTTTAAATTGAGATTTTAAAACAACAAGAGGAGGTCTAGGGGCACTGATGTTTGAATGAGATGGTTAAGAAAAGATGCACTGATAAACCTTGTGGTTAACTGCTCCCTATACTTGTTGAAAATAGTCTTTCTATTTTACTGAATAAACTGTGCAATATATATTTATACAATGTATGTAATGTACATAACAATACGCTTTAACATCTAGGTAAAAATCTGGAAAATTTTTTATAAACTTCTGCTTTTTTAAAAATAAAAATAAAATACATATATAGAAAAAGTGTTGTCTGGCTACGAGCAGTCTTTGGTCCAGTTATGTCTGCTTTGTTTTTGAAGTGGCAACAAATCCGTGCATTCTGGAGAAGACTTATGAATGTGAGGGTATGTGAATGTGAGGTCTTGGAGGAAGAGGCACATTCCTTGTGGGTAAAGTTGGCTGCTGGCTTTCAGCACGCATTCAAAATCAGTGTGTACCAGGGAAGGAGCATAGGTCCTTGGTCTGTTCAATGCCCCAAGAAAGCTACAGCCATGTTTCTTCCACTTAAGCCTAGAGATCAAAACTGTTTCTTCTAGGGGTGAGCAGCTGTGGTCCTCCGGCTGGATTGCTGGACTGCAATGTCCAGTTTCCCTAGCCAGTATAACCAGTTTTGAGGCATCATGGGAGTTTCAGTCCAAATACGCCCAGAAGGTCACAGCTGCCCACTCCATTTTTAGTCATTTGATAAAAACTAGGTCTTATCTGAATTGTTTAACTTAAGGGCCATTTCCGCACTAGACTGTTATAGCACTATTATTCTACTTTCAACATCCTATGGAATCCTGGGGTTTGCAGTTGCAGGAGGAGCAGGCCGGCCTCTCCCTAAATTGCAAACCCTAGGATTCCATAGGATGTTGAAAGTGGAATAATAGCGCTATAACAGTCTAGTGCAGAAAAGGCCATGGACTTTCATTACTTGGGGCATCTCTGCTGACTGTCCATGGGATAATTGTGTACTGGTTCCTAAGGGAAATGTTTCCAAATTTCCTAACATCAACCAAGTGTTGAATTTCCTTCTATCCTATACCCCAAATGTCTTCCGCAGGGACACACGGGTGGGACTGTCTGGCAAAGCTTCCAACTGGGCTGCCTGTGGCCCTGCACTATTTGTTCTTTTTGACAGGCCAGTTTGTTTTGTCTCTTTGCAGCAAAGTGCCTCTTGCGCACTCCGCTAGCTGTTTTCTTGGACACGCCTTCCTAATTTTGGGCTCCGTTAAGCTTTGTTTACTGGCCTATATAATGCTCTTTGCTTCTCCCCAGGGTGAGGGCTGGGGCAAGCCAGCTACCAAATATCTGGCTTGGATCAAACAGCAGCTGCAGGTAAGGAGACTGGGGAAGTGATAGGAGATAAGGGGGCTGGGGGCAGGAGGAACTATGTTGCTCCATAGGGCCTGTAGGAGAGGGAGAGGACCCTTTCTCCGGGTGGAGAGGCAGGGCTCCCCCTGCCCACTTGCAAGGGCACAGCTATGACCTACAGGCCGTTGGGCAGTGCTCTGGAGGTTGTGGTCATTTTCTGGCAACGAACTCAGGCCTGCTGAGGATTGCATTCTTCTTAGCCAAGTGCAGGCAACCAGTTCCATGCACACAGGGATGTACACATCCATATACTCATTTGATGCATCTACGTGTTCCATCTTTAGGTGTGTATTGTCTAAAAACAAAAAAAACAAAACAAAATGGAATTTACGTCCTGCTTATCTCCCGGTAATGCGACCCAAGGACACTATCTGAAACTTCCCAAATGTGTACTTTAAACAAGAAGTAAGATGCAAACTGGCTCTCCGGACCTTGCACAAAATATGTTAGAAATCCGTGAGAAATATATCATCTGTCCCAGGCCATTTCTGCACTAGCCTGTTATAGTGCTATTACTCCACTTTCAACATCCTATGGAATCCTAGGGGTTGCAGTTTAGGGAGGGGCCTCAAAGGCCTCCAATTCCTCCTCTCCTCAAAGGCCCCTCCCCAGACTGCAAACCCCGGGATTCCATAGGATGTTGAAACTGGAATCATGGTGCTATAAGAGTGTAGTATGGAAATGGCCCCAGTGTTATAGTGTAGTTCAGATTAATTTGGTACAGCGCTAAGCAATTCAACTTATTCAGTCTTCTCATCTTTGCTCTCAAGACTTCAGCCTCTCTGCCTCTTATATTTCCTGCCAACTTCTTCCCTACATCAGCTGCACCCAAGCCCATTGCTTCCAGATGCCTTTTCTCTTCCCCATCTCCATTTCTTTTCTGTTTTGCTCTCTGCACTTGCAACTGCTGTCCCTTTCCTCCTGTGTTCAAGGCTTTCTTCTGCCTCACTTCAAGGCCATTTCCGCACTACACTCTTATAGCGCAATTATTCCACTTTCAACATCCTATGGAATCCTGGGGTTTCCAGTTTCGGGAGGGGCCAGCCAGCCCTTCCTGAAACTGCAAACTCCAGGATTCCATAGGATGTTGAAAGTGGAATCATCGCACTATAAGAGCATAGCATGGAAATGGCCCCAGACTTGCCTCACTTTCCTGCTTGCCGCCAGCTTAACTCTTCTCTACCCCACTATAGTTGGGGAAACCTCTCTGCTTAAATGCAACAGAAGCCAGCTAAAACTTTGGTATTGGAAAAAATACAAAGTTCAGAGCTCCTAGAGTGCTGGAACATACCTGGCACTCCCAGCAAGCGAGAAGAAGAAATGTGGATCAGCCGAGCATACCTTGGTTATTTGTGGCTGACCAAAAAGAAGGGTATCTTGCAATGGGTTGGAAAATTTGGCTCCTGTTGTGCCTCAAAATATTTTGTTGCACCTCCAAACTAGAGGGCTTTCAGTTTCACAAGATGCAGGCCTGGATTGAAATCTTTTACTGAGTCAAAATAAGTCTTTGCCTTTGTCATTTTCTGTGTTTTTTTCAGTTGGGGGGAAAGTGTTCAAGGTTTTCTACATTCAGAGCAAGGCAAGGGAAGGAGACACTGGGTATAGTTTTTTTTAAACGATTTGAAGCTTTATATCAAACTTTATATTTAGTATTTTACTTACTGTTGAAGACCAAATTTAGAAAACACACTGCCTCCTTCCTTTGGGCCTGACCTCAATTTATACATTTAATTAACACTCTGGTTTCAAAGCAATTGAAAGATTTAAATAGTATTTATTTACTAACTCGCTTATACAACTGGTTCTCTAGGCACTTTACAACAGTTAAAGAGCAATAATATCGCAGAAGGAATTACAGCAAATAACTGAAGGCCAGCAAAGCATAAAACTCTGTGTAAAACTCCTGACTGTAAAACTGTGGACTTTTCCGCACTAGAGGGTTATAGCGCTATGATTCCGCTTTCAACCTCCTATGGAATCCTGGGGTTTGCAGTTTCGGGAGGGGCCAGGTGGCCCCTCCCGAAACTGCAAACCCTAGGATTCCATAGGAGGTTGAAAGTGGAATCACAGCGCTATAACACTCTAGTGCGGAAATGGCCTGTGCCTGTACTACCAGTCCTGCAAAGTAGGACAAGCTGCTGCTCTCCATTAACAAGTTATCCAACTGGGTAGGAAATATAAAGAAGGAAAATTTGCCCTCTGCTTGTCCGAGTAAGCAACAACCCTTGGCTTACTACCCTTACCTGAAGTGGGGAGTGGCCCTCTTTCCTCCGGTAAACTGTAGATGGATTGTGATCATGTTTTCCTGCAGGTTTGAAAAGAGAAAGAGATGTGGAAGATTCTGGGACTTCTTGTCTTCTGTGGCTTCCTGAGCCCTTCACAAAGCCAAGTGCCTGGAATCAGGAGTATTTGCTCTATTTCAGAATTCACGAGAGGTAAGGAAGCCCGCTGGAATATCTTACGCCTCGTAGTCCTCAATCAGGAACACGGCTGCTGAAAGGTCTCAGCTCAGGGCCGTGTGCCAGCTGTGTTTAGAGCCAGATGTTGCATGTGAGAAGAAGCCGGGGAAGGAACTTGTGTGAATGACCAGTTTTCAGCCCCGTTTCTGGAGAGGCTGCTTGCCTGCCAGAGGGACTTTTGTTGCCTTAGCTGAGTGGCATTGAGGCTGGCTGGATGATGTCCGAAATGCAGCAACAAAGGCCATTTCTGCACGAGACTGTTATAGTGCTATTATTCCACTTTCAATATCCTTTGAGGCCCTTCCCTAAACTGCAAACCCCAGGATTCCATAGGATGCTGAAAGTGGAATAGTCGCACTGTAACAGTCTAGTGAGGAAATGGCCTAAGAGTGTTCTTCTCATTTGAATGTATCTTGAATTCACCCAGTCTGACTGGGACAGATTTAAGAAATATAAGAATCTGCAAGGGTTCGTTCCACAATAGGGCAAATTTTGAATGCTTTCAAAGATCCTTCATCCATTTTGATTTGGAGAGATAAGAAACCTGGAGAGTAAGACCCCAGATACTCAGATTTCTCTTCATAAGAAAAATATCAAGAGAGAAGTCATGGTGGGTTGCTAATTGTAGCTCTGGCTTCTAAAGACAGTGAAGTGTTTTACCAGGGACATCCCAAAGCTTTAGGGCAGAGATTTTCAAATATTACATTGGTCCAGTGTTGGACTCTTTCTTGTTTTCTCTCCCCAAAGCAGGAATAGGAGTGTAATGTGGAAATGGCCAGAGATAGGCCAGATGAATGCTTATTAAAACAAAATATAATTATATTAGAATGCGTAATACAGATGAATTGAACTTTGTAAAAAAATCTGCTATCTAAAACTTCATAGAATGCATGAGACGCCTTCAGTTGGTGCCCTTATATAAACAAATATATTAATCCTTGTTACACCAAAAACAGCAAAAAGATTAAGCTGTTTGAGGTACTGAAGGTACTTTTAAATAGAAAATAATTACAAATGTTGTGAAATTTCCAGTTATGTTTAAGTGGGAAGTACTTGTTTACTTGCCTGGTTGGACTATACCGCCTTCTATGATTGTGGAAGTTTAGGTGACGACGAGGCCGGTCCGAGCAAGACCTCTGAGCAAACGCAAGGGAACAGGTTCGTGGCAAAGACCTTCATTCTCTGTTGGGAGGTCCAGCCTGCTCCCCCGGCAGGCAGGTGGGCCCTTCAACCAGCTGGCTTGCTTGTGGGTGTACTCTAAGCAAGGTGGCTTGCCCCGGAATCCTACTGCATGCTTCCCCTCCATAGAGGCATCCCACAGGGAGCTCCTCGCTGCAGTTTTTTCTTTCTCTCACTCACCTTGGTGCTTTACATCAGCTAATTTTTTCCCCAGCTCTTTTGTCTGCTTTTCCCACCGTGCTCTTCTCCTTACATCTCTGTTTCTTCCCTCCTCTTTGTTTTGTCTTTTGACTTTCTTTCTTCCACCTGTCCTCTCCTCCCTAGATGACCATGTGGCCATGCAGAGGGAAGCGTGCAGTCTGGATCTTTGGCGGGGGGGGGGCTCCATGTTCCTTCCCTTGACCCAGAAGGAGAATCCAACTGCCACAGGTAGCAGTCACCTTGCTGTGCCCCCCAGCCAAGAAACACCACACTGGTGCTCTTGAGCTGACTGCAGTGGGTGGGATGCAATCTTGTTGGTTTTTTCCCCAAGTTGGGACTCAAAGCGGCTTACAACAACAAAAGACATCATTAGCCATGCCCTGTGAGGATAGATTTAGAGAGCTGGTTATGTTTAGTCTGCAGAAGAGAAGGTTAAGAGGGGACATGAGAGCCATGTTTAAATATCTGAAGGGATGCCATGTAGAGGAGGGAGTGGGCTTGTTTTCTGCTGCTCCAGAGACCAGGATGAGGAGCAATGGATTCAAGCTGCAGGAAAGGAGATTCCACCTGAACCTCAGGAAGAACTTCCTGACCGTCAGGGCTGTCCGGCAGTGGAGTCTGCTGCCTCGGATGTAGTGGAGTCTCCTTCTTTGGAGGTTTTTAAGCAGAGGCTGGATGTCGGGAGTGCTTTGAGGGTGTTCCTGCATGGCTGAAGGGGGTTGGACTGGATGGCCCCGGGGTCTCTTCTGTGATTCTATGATTCTATGATTAAAACCCACAGAATACTAAAGCAGGATGGGGTGAGGGGAAGTTGGGGAAGGTCACCATCTGAGAGGAATCTACAGCCCACTTTCTCACGGCTGGCAGAGTCAGGCTACCCACCCTAGTGGCCTCCCCAAGAGCAAGCAGTACAATCCACTTGCCACGTTCCTGGAGAGTTTGCTCCTCGCCACCTCCTCACCCTCTCCTGCCTGCCTAAAGCTCAAAGACAGGGTGGGACTTGATTTTCTAGTTATTGAAACTCCAGCCCACCCTACCAGCACTTCCTTTTCTTCTGTTAAACTTTGCTCCCAGATTTGGGACTTGAGATCTGGAGTAAAAGACTTAAGCAGATCACTGGCAATTCCTCAAGGGGCCTGCCTTACGAAAGCCAGCGATGCTGCTACACACATTTGCTCATGGAATCTCAGGGTGATGCTTTTGGCCCTTACTAACTTTCCGTTTGAACCTCTGTGTTTGGTTCCTTTAAAGTTCCTGACTTGGAAAGGTGCGCTTCCTTGTGGCTGTCCCCTCCGCTCACAGGGTCTCTGAATGAGGAGCTCCATCAGCAAGACCAGAGCTGTGCAGAGTGTTACCCTGTTCTCTGGGGGTCCCGGGAGGGACACCTAAATAACCGAACAATATAACACACCCTTGGGGAAAATTAGCTGGAGCACTCACTTAAGCTAGCGAGAGGCAGGGTAACTTTAGCAGGATCTTGCAGCCCAGCGTCTACGGGGTCAGGTCAGTCAAGCAGCCAGACGAGTTTAAAGTAATAAAAGTGATGTTTTACTGAAAACAGACAAATGTTAAAGACACCACAGCCACACAGATAACTAAGGGATCAGGAACTGAGTTGGGGGGGGGTTTCCAGAGGGGAATGGGTGATACGACACCTGTCTCGTAGTCCTGGACCTTAGGAGAGGAGCTGCGGATGCGGAGAAGAAGCTCAGCTCGATTAGCTGAGGGAGCTCGAAACGGCAGCAAGGCGGGATGGAGCTCTGGAGCGGGTCGAGCGATCCAAGGAAGGTCTCGGAATCAGGGGTTTTTATAGGATGAATTGTGACTGCAGGCTGTGCCTTACTCGGGGAACAACAATGAGTTTTGGGTGTGAGACAATGTCTCGGGAAGGTCACAACTTTGCATGATGGAATCAGAACAGAATTAACAATAGTGTGGCCAGCAGGCAAATGCGCAGCGCTTACCAGTGGACGGCACAACCTTTGTTCAGCAGCCTGCTCGGGGCAGGAAGCTTTTGTTAGTATCGCGCATATGTAAGGAGGTGTTTGCCGGAGAGGTCCCTGAAGCGACGAACCAGCTGTGTCTGGCCTGCCTGGGTGGGGAATAGAATGTCCAGCAGTTATCAGCTGTGCCTGTTTGTATGCTTGTCTGGTGGCCTCGCAAACGTGGAGCGGGGTGGTGGAAGAAAGCCGAATGGTTTGATATCAAAATGATATCTAGGGGTGTCCCCAAGGAGGACTGCAATAACAAGAGTTCACTTGGACTTGGTGCAGCTGATTGGTGCAGTCTTCTCATTTATCCCTAAGATGAACCTTTCTACAGGTCCAAGGACCTGAAGTGGCACAAATTGCAGGAGCGATCTATCTTAAGCACGAGTTAATTTAGGGCAACAGACTCCTCCTTTGTTGCCTTCCAAGGGGCAGCCCTGGGATATAAGGCCTCCAAGAGCATGCTGGCCAGATAGTCCAAATCCTGTATCTTGCTCTGCTACAAACAAGATGGCCTAAGTCTCCTCAGGGGGTTTCCGTGCCCTCTACCAGAACTGTAACTCCTTTGGAAGCCTTGTCTAAAGGTGCTCCACTATTTGATATTTGTAGAGCTGCAATATGGAAGTCTTTTTTCAAATATTAGAAAGGGTGTCATATGGAAGATGGAGCAAGCTTGTTTTCTGCCGCTGCAGAGAGTAGGACACTATGGAGCAATGACTTCAAACTCCAGGAGAAGAGATTCCACCTAAAGCATAGGATGAACTTTCTGACAGTAAGAACAATTCAAGAGTGGAATATGCTGCTGCCTCAACGGAGTGTGGTGGAGTGACTTTCTTTTTTTAGACAGAGGCTGGGCCACCATCTATCAGCAGTGCTTTGACTGTGTATTTCTGCATAGCAGGGGTTGGACTGATGGCTCCTGTGGTCTCTTCCAACTCTATGATTCAGTGATTCTGTATTTCCAGTCTACCTTCCAAAGATCCTACAGCCAAAGGGGACTGTGTCTAATATAGGATCGTGGGAACATTGGACTTCCAGGCCTCCAGTGGTTTTTCAGTCTTGAGCCATCAGTTCTTACCCTATTCCTTTCTAAGTGTTCTGTCTCTTAGGGATGTTTTCTCCATGGTTGTCTCTAAACTGAGCTTCTGGGGGAACATGCCCTCCCTATAGGACACCCACAAGCAAATTCTAATAGGTTGAAGAGCCCACTTATTGAGGGTATGGGAGGGACTTTCCTGACCCATGGTGTCTTTTGTACACTACTGGAAGTGACGCTCTCATAATGTAAGTGCCAGTGATTCTAACTTCTGTTCAGAAGCAGGGGTAAGGTCATCCTTGTTTTAGCTCTTTCTCTGGTTCCACATTTTCTGGCTCAGCCGAGGCACTTGTTTCCCCACCAACAGGCAGGGACGTTTTCACACAGTAGGAAAGAAATGGGATGAGATTGTTCAAAGGAGTTCAGCGCGGGAGTGGTATTGACAAATCAGAGAAATCCACGGCACAGCCTCTCCCTGTTGGAGATCCAGCCACACTCAGCAATCTGCCTCCTTCTGTTGGTCTCATGGATATTTCTATTTCAGATTTTCAGAACATACTGGAGCAAGATGGGGTTCTTGTGAAGCACTTTGGAGCCATCATTCTTTCAGACATTCGGATTGGAGTGCTGCTTGGTATCAATCTTGTTGAGTGAGTACAGAACCATAGCAATCTGTGGCAAGTCTATGGGCTTGCTGCCTTTGAACACCTGTGATAGTAGGACTATGGAAGGTGCTGTGAGCAATGCAGCGTTGAAGGCCTGACGAGGCCTGAGGTTTCC
>CAOKZL010003780.1:0-70977 GCA_948472985.1 Iguana delicatissima | reverse complement strand
AAAAATCAAGAGATTTGTGTGAGGAAAAAAAGGCTGCTCACACATTGTTTTGTTAACTAGGTAAAATTTCAAATTCAGTTTTGGGATACATTTCTTTTGGGGGGGTGGGATAAAAAATGTAGGTTGTGATTTACAGGAAACAGTGTCTCTCAATGTCTACGATTCAGATTCAACATATTTTACACTGAATGTCAGCTCTACATAGCCAAAACTGTTACACAGAACATCCCTTAGGCATTTGTGGCTGAAAACAGAACAGCTTTGACCATTCATTCCCTTCTTCAAGGGTCAAAAAAGTTCCAGATTCCTGTATTCTTTAATGCACTTTGGGGGGGAGTGACCGAACACTGGCATAATGGAAGCACCAAAACATGTAAATACACTGAAATAAGGAAATCTAAAAAGCATTAAGGAGATATGTGCTGATATCCTGACAAGAGAGAAAGAGAGAAAAAAAAGAGAGGAAGATGTGCATGATAATGAAGAAAGACACGGTTGCATGACAGTGTAAAATTCTAGACTTTGTTCTCCCAAATTTTGCCAGGTATGCTTTTAAAACTGAAACTTTTCTGATACATCTTATGCAGGTTCCGATACACGACAAAGAGAAAACAGATTTAGCATGTGGAGTTTGTTAATGATAAAAGATAGAAACTAGCCCTTATTCGCAGTAAAGATTACAACAGAAACACTTTCTGAAATAACATGATCATAATGCGTAGTGCAAAACAACAGTTAGTTTTGGAGAAACCTCAGGAATCCCCGTTTCTTAGTACTCCAGCCGTACTCGCTCAGCTATGGGAACCACTCATTCACTCTGCCTTGAAGTTTGGACCCTTCAAATTTGTTTCTAAAATAATTTTGACACAAGATTATTATAGAGTAGTAATTCCTTGGGTGTTTTTTTTAAAAAAATTACCAGCTTTGTTCACTGTGTACATTCAAAGAAGATCAAGTGGGATTTTAAAAAACAAATCTGGATGTATCCATATTTTCAGCGTATCCCTTCATGTGGATTGGTGGCCCTAATGCATGGTTGGGCACTAGATTACAATGTGCTACCCTACTCTGGGTTTCCTGGGAGTGGGAATCCCTTAATTCGTCTCTGATATGAATACAGCTACCTTATTTTTAGATTCTCTTCATCACCAATGGCCATCCCAGGGGGATGCATACAGACTTACGGAAAGAGCAGAATAGTAAAGCCATAAACTGTTCTGAATGGAAACTTGTACTAGTTTAATAGTGATGGCTTCTTTCAAAGAAATCTAAAGTAGGTAAACAAACCAGGAAAGAAGAGATTAATGAGTTTAAGGTTAAATACTGTATATACTCATGTGTAAGGCTAAACATTTTAGTCAAAAAATTGCCCCCCCCCCAAAAAAAACTGGGTTGATGTATCCATGGGTCAATGCAAGTAGTATACCTTAACTTTTATAAAAAAAAGGAACCATCTCCTTCTCTCAGTAGAGTGGCGAAACGTGAGTGCTCAGTCCATCCTGGGAGAACGTAAAAGACCTACTGACCCCTTCCAAACTCTCTGCTGTGGCGCTGTTTCTAGCCTTTTTGAATGCCTGGATGGGAAAATGGTACTTCCCCTCAAAGCAGCACTGAGAGACTAAGCTTTCACATCTTTCACCATTCTACTCAGAGAAGAGGATGGCTACTTTTTTGGTAAAAGTTAATACTGTAGCATAATTTTTATCAAGAGGAACCATCCCATTCTCTGAGTAGAGTGGTGAAAAGCCTTTTTGAATGCCTGGGTGAGAAAATGCCAGTGGTCGCGGCCAGGAGTGGCGGCCGGCACTTTCCCTCGCCATGGAATGACCCTCGATTTATCCCTGGGTCATATCAAAATCCATAATTTTGGCTGCCAAAACCTGCCCTCAACTTATACATGAGGTTAAGTAATGCATGAGTATACATAGTATGCTCAGACACAGCAAGAAACCAGCTGATTGTTTGGTGGTTTACAAAGATGGCATCTTTGGGTGTACTTACTCATATTCCCAGGTTTGGGCACTATCATTCTTTTTTTCCTGGTTTGTTCCCTCTTCTCGTGACAGTAGAAGAGACAGGCTAAACATAACCAGCATGCAACTTGTTCATGTTATACCTTACTAAACCAGAATTTTTGGCTTAAGGGGAGATGGAAATGCAGGCTTTGACTGTCCAGCTTTCTGCACCTACAAGGACTGCTCCCCCCACCTCAAATCACATGCCCTTCTTTCAGAGGTTGTGATAGGACACAAGTGGGACCTTGTGTGAGTCCCACTGATTTTCAGAAGATTTCTTTTTCTACTTCTGATAGAATGATTCGATCTGACAACTGCTCACTGTTGCAGATTAATACCTAGAGAGCTAGGATAGTGCGTTACGGAAACAGTAAGGTCCACTACTTAGGCAAACGTAGCACTGGAAAACCTTGCAGAAATAGATACCAAAGATCTGGGCGGCTGCTAATTTTGCAGCATCCTACCATTTAGCCTTATTTCTCAACTGACAGGCTCATTTTACTGGAATGTTAATCAATTCATCTTTAGGCCAGGGCTGGACAACCTCCAGAGACTGAGGCCCATATATGCCACTCCTGAACCTTGGAGAACTGTATATATCCTGCACCTCCATTTTCTGCCCCACTCTGAAAAAGCATTTGCCCCTCCCCAAAAAGCCTAATGTCACCACCTGATTTCAAGAGAGTTGCAATTAAATATCTGGGGCCCTTTTTTGTACTCCCAAGCCTGTTTGGGAGGTGATCCGGGGTCTAAAGTGTGTCCCAACAGTGAAATATACCCTTTGGAGACTGAAGAACTTTTTATGCTTATTTTGTGGCTAGGAAGAAAGGGTGTGGGGGTGTTAGAAATGGACAAGAGGGGCACAGATAGTTCACCAGCTGCTGTTTGCCCACCCCCTCATCTAGTTTTAATTTGTGATGCAGTTGCACCTCCCTTTCCTTTATCTCCTCCTCTCCTGCTGCAAAGTGCCTCTGCCTGTAAAATTCAGATCATGTCCATAATACATTTGACAACAAGGCATCTGGTTTACTAGCATTGTGGGATTCAATGCTGTTAGTATAGCTAGAAGCATCATACCTGTCAAGTCTCTTAACTTCTTGTCGTCCATTATGGTGAAATCTCATTAAATTTCAATTACCCATATAAAGAGATGGCTTTCGCTGCAAAAATCTCAAGGCTATTAACAAAATGAAAAAAAACAAAAACAAAAACAAAAAACCTCACAACAAACAATCATGAAACAAAAGCGGTGTCTTAGTGCAACCAAGGGCCTGAAGGCAATCAAAGCATTAGAATCAAGGGAACATACATATGGTCAAGAGAATGGGTTGCTGGATGTGTGTGTGGTGGCTGCTCATTAAATAAAAGCTGAACAGATTGGGCTGTTGGTGGGGACAGAAATGCAATAAAAGGGACACAAAGGCCATCAAAATCAAACAGAAACTGAAAGAAAACAGCTAATGGCCTCCTGCAAACAGCACTGTATCTCAGAGTCCAGACCGAGGCCGGTCGCTAGCTGTCCATCTGCTATTAAAGTTTTTGTAGTGTTGGTAGGTTTGGGAGCGGTAACTAACCCGGGGAGATTCTTGATCTGGTGGCAAACCATTCTGGGAAACCTGTTCTCCTTTTGTACCATCCCTATTGGAAGAAAAAGAAGAAGAAGCACAAGAGTAATACATTAGACCAGTTACTGCACCAACTCATTTCAAAAGGCATCTGGACACACTGATCAAGTGCCTAGCATGTTGCTGAAGACCCAGTTCTAGGCTATGTTCTTTGATACCACGCTCATTTCACATGGGGCAGAAGTGCTGAGTTTTGATGATGCCCTATGAACTGAGAATGTGTTACCCAGAACACACCCTACCTACCCCCAACAAAATTAAGTGTAATGGCCAGTAGTGAATGGCAGATTCCATGCCACTGGCCAGTGTATTTGCTTTAGCTTTCAGTCTAAGGTGGTGCTACTCAAAACAAAGGTCTACGGACTAGTGCTGATCCTCACATCATTGGCTGCTCGTCTCTGCCGGATTTCTAGGATAGAAAGTAAAAGCTGTAGCCAATGGGCACAAATACAGTACCAGTCCCTGACACACCAGGAAAAAAAACATTGCTGGTCACCCACATCAGACAACTCTAGCAGCACTCTGGTCTAAGGGAGCTATCTGAGGTGCTGAAACTATTTGGGGGAAACGTGATTCAAAACTTTGGACAGTTCCATCACCACTGCCACCGCCGCCGCTGCCACCATCACCTCCCCATTTCTACCCCACTATCTCTACCCCATCTTTTCCCAGACTGTGTCTCAAAGTGGCTAAAACAATTAAAAAAGACATCATTAAAATCCACAAAGTAGAAAAGTTAAAACCAGATTAAACAATAAAATATGAAAACTAGATTAAAACATACACCATTAAACACACACACCAGCACATTAATTAGCGATATCCAGCACACTATGTAAGATGGGCCTTATATAGTCACTCATCAAATGCTTGTCAGAATAGAAAAGTCTTTACTTGTCTATGAAAAAGAAGTAGGGAGGGTGTCAGCCTAAATCTTCTGGGAACAGAATTCCAGAGCCTCAGGGGAGCTGCTGGGAAGGCCTTATTCTATTTTCCATCAGATGTACCTGTGAGATGGTAGGACAAAGAGAAGGGCCTCCCCAGCAGATCTCAAAGCAAGGCTGGCTTATAATGAACAATACTATTCTTCAAATGGACCTGAGACATGTAAGGCTTTAAAGGTCATAACCTGCACTTTGAATTCTGCTCAGAAATAGACCAGAAGCCAGTGGATCTGTTGCAACAAGGGACTTGTGTGATCCCTATAACCAGTCCCAGTTGGCAATCTGGCTGTGGCTCTTTGGACTAGCAGACATTTCCAAACAGTCTTCAAAGGCAGCTCCACACTGAACACACTACCTTAATCCAACTAGGACATAACTAAGGCTTTGTCACTATGGGCAGATCTGATGTCTCAAGGAACAGCACAGCTGGTGCACAAGCTTTAATTGTGCAAATGCACTCTTAGTCACTCTTAGAACCTGGGCTTCCAGGTTTAGAATTGAATTCATGAACACACCCATGCTACAAACCTGTGACTTCATGGAGAGCGTAACCCCACTCAGCACAGACTGAATCCCTATTCCCTGATCTGCCTTTTGACTGACAAGGAGAACCTCTGTCTTGTCTGGATTAAATTTCCATCTGCTCACCCTCATTACTGATGACAGGCACCGATTTAAGACAAAAACAGCTTCCTTGGCTTGGAGTGGAAAGGAGTAATAAGGCTGGGTGTCTTCTGCATACTAGCGGCACTGAAACCCAAAACTTTGGATAACCTCTCCAAGTGGTTTCATGTATATGGTAAATAGCATGGGGCAGAGAACTGAACCCTGAGGGACCCCACAGGCCAAAGGCCAAGGGATCAAACAGGAGTTCCTCAGAACTACTTTCTGTGTTTACCCCTTCAGGAAGGAATGAAGCCACTGTAAAACAGTGCCCACAAGCCCCATCCCAGCAAGGTGACTCAGAAGAATACCATGGTCATCAGTACTGAAAACGGCCGAGAGGTCCAGCAGAACCAGTAGGGACACACTCTCCGTCTAGCTCCCAGCATAGGTCATCCACCAAGATGACCAAAAGTTGTCCACCTCATAACCAAGCCTGAAATCAGATTGAAACGGATCAAGATAATCAACGAAGTCCATTTTTCAAATGACATTTTATGCTGGTGGCAACTGCATTCAACAAGGAGAAAACTTAAGATACATCTAAGCTCACAGTTCACATACCCAACTGAGACACTACATACCCTCTGTATTTTCTGTTTCCTTCTCAAGACCATCTACACACTTACCATTGCTGAGACTCCTCTCCAGTTTTGGGGCTTGGTTCTGGAGAAGGAGGCTGTCTCTTCCTCTCTTCCTCCTCTTGCTGCCGACGTACTTCCAACAATTCCAACTACAGGGAAAAGGAGAATTAAGGAGAACAGAGAAGATTTAATAAAAACACAACTTAAGCTTTCTTCCACTCTCAGAAATCTTGGCCTTCTGAGATCCTCACTGAAACTCAGAGCTTGGAAAAGTTACCTTTTTGCAATACAGCTTCCAAAATCCCCAGTTAGAAATAGCTAGTGGTCATGTTGTTAGGGATTCTTGGAGCTCACATCTCAAAAGAGAAGAATTTCAAGGCTTCCCATTCATCTCTGAGGCAAATATTGTGAGAACCTATGTAATTAAGCCACAATATGGCAAATTTCACTGCCCCCTCTAGATTTATCTGCTTTCAACGGCAGTAACAAGAGCAGGAGGATCTCCAGGAGCAGAGAAAGAGCTAGCATTTTAAGGCAAGTAGTTTATTTTTAAGGAACTGTAAAACGTGCACATGTGAACTGCCTTTGCAGACTAAATATACACTGCCTGTGTCTTAAGAGCATCTCAAGAGGAAATTTTTCTGTTGAATTCTTTTGCCAGGTGGAAGTTTGTTGTTTTGGGAAAACAGAGGAGGGCTCTTTAGCAGTGGTGCTTCATCTTGGGAATGCCTTCCTTATACAACAGGCTACCACACGTCTGGGAGCTGTACCCACTCCATCTTCATACTCGCTGGGTCCCTATGAGCCATAACAGCCCCTTTTTCTTTCCAAAACAAATGTCTAGAAGGTGACTTTTAATTTTTTTTTAAGACTATTTGGCCTCTAGTACAGGCCTGGGAAAGGAAAAACAAGCTTTAAATGACCAATCATGCCTGGAGACACTTCTACAGGTTGCAATTGCCCATTTTTAGGCCAGTCATTTTTTTTTTCTGGAATGGAAAGAGTAACTGGCCTGAACAATTCCCACTCTTGCCAGAGCATCTCAGTATTTCAGATATTACAGTCACGCTGGCACATTTAAACCTTTTAAAGTTGGTTGTTGCTTATTTCATGTTGCTGTTTCTATGCCTCTGCCATTATGATCATGGATACCGTTGTACCACTGCACAGCTGGCATAATATCTGTTAGGCCAAAGGATGATTTAAGAATAATTCTAATAATACCAGCATACAGAGGGTTTTTTCAAAAGGATTTTTTAATTATAAGAACTGGCCGTAGAAGAAGCTCTGATTTCTTTCACATAAGAGAGTATGCTTCTTCTAAGAAACTGTTTGCTATTATTTAGCTGTGCATCAGAAAAAAGAAGACCTTTAACAGTAGAATTTTTGATTTTACTCACATATCAACTGAATGGATCCACTAGCTGAATAATCTAAAACCCATGTGATTAATTAAGTATCTTTTAACCAGGAGACATGTGAAATGGCCCCTGCCACTCACCGTAGTAAGTCTTTCAAGTGCTGCAAATCTCTCGTCCCAAGTTGCTGCAGATTTTTCAAATGCTTCATGCCTCTTGATCAGCTTTTCCACTTCGTCCACGCTTTGCCCTATCTCACGACTTGACAAGTATGGCTCCTGCCCCAGTAGCCAGGCTTCGGCCACGCTGGCATCCCTTGAGAATTGGTGCACTTCCAAAACTAAGAGAAAAAAAAGATATATTTAATGATCATAGTCAGCAAATGCTATGTAATATACTCAAGACTCTTAGTATAATGGGTATCTTCTGAAAGACATTGTACATTAATTACATCTTTTCCAGGGTGGGTGGGGTTCTAGATATGTCTCTGGCTCCCGATAAATTACAGTGTTAACAGTGTTGGAAACATCCTGTGTAAGAGCAGATATCTTCCTTTCCAAGGACAATACCCCACAGTGGGCATAGAAAGATAGTTTGGACTGGACAGCCTTCTCTAATCTGGTACCCTCCAGAAGATGGGGACTGCAATTCCTGTCACACACTCAGGCCAGCTCAACCATGACACTCCAAGTTACAGCAAGAAAGGTTTTATTCTTTGTCTCCAAAAGAACCTTCTCTTATACCACCATACTCTGATGATTTGTTTCAGATACTTTGAACTTTCAAAGTTCTACTTCATTACTATGATACATGTTGAGTATCCCTTATCTAGAAGTCTGAAATCTGACAACCTCCAAAACCCAAAACTTTTTGCCGCCAGCTTCCCGCTTTTGCCTTTGAGGCAGCAGTTGTGCGTGCGGTCCTCCTGCCTATTCATCTCTCAGTTCCTCAGTCTCTGTCCAGCCTCATATTTCATACACAACACAAGTAGCAAACAAATGAGACATGAGACTGGAGAGAGACACAAAGATCTATGAAATGGCAAGAATCCAAGCACAGTGACTGGTACAAATCTACACCTCCTGTCCTTTCACAGATACTTACATCTCTCTCCAGCTTCATGTCTCATTTGTTTGCTGCTTGTGATATGTATGAAAGATGAAGCTGGAGAGAGAGTGAGAATCTGAGAGACTGAGGATATAAGGGACCTGACACCCATATTCAAAAAACATTAAAGGCAGCGGGGAGGGAATCTTGCCTTATTCTAAAATAACAGACAATAAATTCTTACTCAGCCTCAGCCACTCCCATCTGTCTTCCCATTTGTCAATCATTTCTTTTCTCTTTTCTGTCAATTGCAACAGCTTTTCTTTGATCTGAAAGGATCAGAAAACAAAACATTATGACTGTGTTATGCATCGGTACTATTGCCCTATTTTTTTTGCTATACCCTCATCACCACTCCTGTTAACTGCCACAGAGTCTCTGCTGTTAAAGCTCCCAGCATCCCGCATCATGTTAACAGGGGCAGCTTGTGCTATAGAAAAACAGAGATAAAACAAGAAAGTAGATAAGCCTGTCACACCATAACCCCAGCATGTCAAAAGAGCAGAGTTTGGCAACCAAAGTGGACATCATAAGAAAAGTAGAAGCTGGGGAAAGAAAAAAGTCAACCCTGGATGCATTTTGGAAGAATCTTTCAACTGTTGTCTAGTATACCGGATTTTTATTTGTTGTTTTTAATGGTTTTTGCTTTAACTGGATTTAATTGTAATTTTTTTATATTTACTAACTTTTGTATGCTGTGAATTTTTAACTGTTTAACTATTGCAAAACTGCCTTGAATCCCAAAGTGAGGAAAAGGCAGGATTACAAAAACAACAACAAAGCATTCACTTTTTTACTTATGCAAAGCTTGGCTGACCAGGTTGTTTCACTTTATGTGCATATATATATTGCTAATTTTGAATAAAAATTTGCTGAGACAGTTTAACTGTTCTTCGTATTTGCGGTATAGGGATCTGTCCTTATACCTTTCATGTTATTTCTGCCTCTGGTTCTAAATTTTCAGTTAAAGAAGTGATGCCCAGGAACACCTGTACAGCTGTTAAACTGCTAACAGACACTAATCAACAGGAACACACTTTAGTGGTTCTTCAGTTTTCAAAAGGCCACTACTCAAGTTTCCAAGCATAATTCAAGTGTTGAAGTATATCTATGGCTTGGGAGCCAGGTATCTGAAGGGCGACTTACTTATCAACCTGACTGAATGCTCACATTACCATCAGAAGCAATCTGCAAGTTGTGTGATGTTTTTGGAATGCTGTGCCCAGCAATACTGCCTGGCATCTAGCTCTCTTCTAGCTACTAAGCGATTGTTTTTAAATTTTTCCAGCTTCTTTTAACTTCCTAAAATGTTTATTTTAGGACTATCACTCTATTGTGCTATTTTTGACAGTATTTATCGTTTCAATGTGATTCCGTTAAGAACTGCCCTGGAAATACTTGCATTGCGGGGAGGACAAAAACCTATAAAATAAATGAATAAAAATAAAGGAACATTCTACTATTACATTTCGTAATTTTTCATCTTTATTCTTTATAAGTTGCCTAGGTCACCTCTGCAGAGCAGCATATTAGACAGATAGACAGATGGATAAATAGATGGATAACGTCCATGGTGCAAGATAGGGGAATGTAAAAGAGGTTGCTGAAGTTAGGGTTAAAAGAATAATCTCAGATTCCATTTACACATGTGATCCTTGGATATGACATGACAGTCCTCATAATGTTTTCTTATAAGCCACATGCCCTTGCAGCTATAGAGAGCATACGATACCTCTTCTGACGCATAGTGTTTCCTTGCCAGCAATGATTTGCCCAGCTCAATACAAGTTGTGAAACTGTCATTACGGGCATCTATTTCTGCTTTGATTCCCTGGTGATTGTTCATCAGCAATTCCACAGAGGAAACATCCCTTAAATGAAAATGTTAGCAGTTCAGAAAGGGAGGCACAAAATTTATAACTGCGACACAAAGCATATTTGTAACCATAATACAGAGATATATATGTGTTGTTCTAATGCTAACTTTGCACAATTAACATTTAGTTGTTCATGGAAGCTAGAATCTGCAGTAAAACTGTAAGCTGTGTGAAAAAGTACTTTTATTTCTCACAAATCTCTCATCATTCAGCTTCAATGGTGACCCTAAAATCTGTGGTGGTGGGGGGAATCTCCCATCTACTTCTTCATATAGTGCATAATAATTTCTGCAGTTACTCCATAAACAGCAGCCAGGATGGTGGATTGTCAGGACTGGTACGAGGGGTGTGTGTGTGTGTGTGTGTGTGTGTGTGTAGGGGTTTGAATGTTGAGCTAAGACTCCAGGACCCAGAGTTCAAATCTCCACTCAGCCATGGAAACCCACTGGGTGGCCATGGGTAAGTCACACTTTCCCAGTGTCAGAGGAAGGCAATAACTAATCCCTCTGAACAAATCTTGCCAAGCAAACCTTGTGATAAGTTATCCTTATTGCAACTGCTGTAAGTCAGAAATGAGTTTAAGGTGTACAGCAACAAATTCTTTTGACTGCACTACGTTCATGGTGAAAATTGTTCTTTCACACCCACTTCCCCCCCTTGTGCTAAATAGCAGCTGGGCTGGTGGTGGTCTGGGGATTTCTGTTGGGCATGATTCACCCACTGCTTGGAGTACAAATCCCAATTCATTCCACACACCACAGCTACTAGATTAAGGTGGGGAGAGGACTGTGCAAATGCCAAACTCTATATTTAATATAGCATATAATTTGATCTCAAGTTTATCAAAGCCAACTGTAAAAGAGAAGATTATGGGAATCACAAGAAAAGTAAGACATGACAGATATGTTGAAGTACCTGGATTGACAATCTTGTTGGGTTTCTCAGTATTAAATTGTCCTCAAAAAGGTGATAAGCTTTCCTGTTTGAAGATGCTGTGCTACCCCTTAGTGATGTTATGACTCACTATTAACTGAAACAGTGGCCATGTTCTCATTAAGAGGGTAAAGCCGTTGCTCAGTTGTCCCCTTCAGTCTGCAGGTGGAGGCTCATTTGCAGTTTACAGATGGAAGACTGAGGTGGAGAACAGTTACTTTTTGAACCACACCTCCTAGAATTCCTAAGAGGCTATGCTACCTAGGTAGCTGTAGTCTCAAAAGTAACTGATGTGGAGCAGAAGCTTAGTTACTGGCCTGTAATTGCCACAGATGTTCATGAATTTGAATTTTCTCATCTGCAGAAAGCTCTTTCATACAATGAGGCCTACCTCTAAAGATTTTGCCTGTTATCCCACGTTACCTTGGCTTCTCCTGTGCTTCAATCTGGCGAATGACGTCTTCCATCCATAGCATGAGATCGCGAACCATGCTGAAGAAGCGGAATTTGTCACCGGTATCTACAAGCTTGACCCTGCGTCCCTCACAGGCATCAAGCAAGGCCTTCCATGCATCCAGAACCTCATTTTCACGTTTCTGGATGTCATCGGCCTTATCCCCGGCATAGGCAGACTGAAGGCGGGCAGCATCTTCTTGCAGTTGTCTTACCTGGTGTGAAGAAAAGAGAAACATCTCAGCTAACATAGTTGGGCTGGTCTTTATACTCCATGTCTCAGCATGCTCTGTGAGAAACATCACCAGGACAGCATGTGTCCTTCAGATTCTGCAGAATAGGGCAATAGCTGCAGAATGCAGCTCCCTGAGAAGCCCAGCTTTTATTTAACAACAATAACCATCCATCAACTTTTAAGTGATATGCTTCAAATTATATACGTTGCCGTGATATGCACACCTGTGTTCCTAAGGCTTGAATGTCATGTTCAAATGTTGTATGCATCCTCTGTAAGGTTTCCACTGTGTTTTGATCCCTCCCAAGCTCCTCAGGAAGTTTCTTATGTTTGTCCTGTATCCGTCCAAAGATCTCCTTGGCATCGTGGTAGAATTTGTGCAGTTCGTAGGAGGCTGCCAGGATCTGTGTTCTTGTGTCAATGAGTTCCAGAAGGTCTGCCCAGGCCTCATTGAGACCATCCTTCCACTCTGCAATGGTGGCAGCATCTGAGTGTCCAGAATTGATGAGTTCATCAGCCATGTGGTTAACAGCATCAACACGTTCCTGTCCAATGTTCCCAGTGTCCCGGGCAAATTCACGGAACCGCTCTTGCAACATCTGGAAATAGAAATTCTCTTTACTAAATGGGCAATGAGTTAAAAAGAACAGGAAATAATGAAAAGCATGAAGGCTATCTGTTCAACTGTCTCACCAGCAACAGTTTAGTGCTGGAATGGGAGTCCAGGGTCAATTTTTCCATCACCTTTTGTTGGATGCGATTTCATCCCCCGCCCCACAAAAAACCCCTGAAATTGGGATGGCCTGACAACTTCCAGTTCCAAAGAACCCATCCTTTTGGTCAGCAAAACAAGGCATGGGAGGTACAATTTGTTTTGAAAGAAAAATGCTGCTCTTGGAGGCTTCCAGGAATGGGCTTTCTTCTTGTTTTGGATGATTTTCAGCCCAGTGAGACACAGTCCAGCAAGAACAGGCGTGTGTTGGCCAAAATGTGGCCCACTCCTAATTTTAGAGAATTTTGTACTGATTGCTATATTCCCACAACAACTAAACTGGATTTCTGACCATAGGCGGTTGGGAAGAGTGGCCTGGCACTATTGTGAGAGACTGGGAGGGGGCACATTAGCCACATCCCTACTACTTTTTTTAAAGTGCCTCCCAAATATTCCCTAACATACTCGCGGGGCTGCAGGGAACACTGCCACTCTGGATGATTATAGGTCCAGGAGAGACCCCTCCTTTTTTTAAATGTCCTTGTTTTTTTAAAAAGCCTTAAAAGATTTCCTCCTCCAGCCAAGAAGGAAGAAAGGGGATTGATTTCTCATAAGTGTTTTGATCACCTTCTAAACCTGACTTCCTTGTGATCATAGAATGGCACCATTCAAATGTTACCATGCAAGATTTTGGCTGGTGGAGTCTCAAATCATATGGGTTGATAACTGTTTAGCTAGAAGAATGCATGGATTTATCATTTGTGGATAGCCACGTAAATGACTTATAAATAAACAATCTAGAATTTTATTTTATTTTAACAGGGAAAACCAAAAACATTTTTGTAGAGTTTTTAATTATGTAAGTAAAGGTATTTCTAATACTGTCAGTTCAATTTAATTTGGCTATTTACATCAAAACAGTCCATCAAGCAAGACTGAAACACTAACGGTCCAATTCTCTATCAACTTATCTGGCCATAAGTCCCACTGAACTCCATGGGACTTGCTTCTGACTAAACAAGCACTAGATGGTGCTACAGCAGTGCAATCCTAAGCACATTAATTAAGTCCCACAATGTTCAACTGGCTTTTATTTCTTTTTCTTATTGTGCATATCCAAGTGTTCCTTTATCCAAGGTGATACATCAGGAGTATGTTACAGAGACTGGAGAAGTTATTTTTTGGTAAGTACCTCCCACAAAAAGAGTTATTTTGTTGACCTCTAGTGCACTGCATGGCACTAACAAGGAAGAAGGAAGGGAAGTGGGGGGAAATGAATTCAGGAGTCTAGGGATCTTACCGTGACATGTTCGTAATCCTGTCCCAGTTCATGGGACCCGGCCACCACTTCCCTTTCTGCGATCCATTGTTCCAAGTCATCTACTTCACGGTTCAGCTGGAAGAGCCTGTGCCTCTCATCCAGCTTGCCCCTTCTTTCCTCAGAAAGGTCCTTCAGGCCTGCATAAAGTTTGTCCACCTTGGACTGCCGCATGCTGATGCGCTCGCTGAGGAGAACACAAATGGAATGAGGAAAGAGAGTCAAGTTAGCCCTTGTTTTTTTTTAAAAAAAACCCTAATAATATATAATACATTCTTAAAACACAAATAACAATGTAAAAAGTAAGATCAGACCAAAGGCCTATCTAGTCCAGCATTCTGTTCTCACAATGGCCAGGACAAATCCCTCAAACTGAAGGCCACAAGCAGGACATGAAAGCAGTGGCCTCTCACACCAATATTCCCAGGAATTGATATTGAGTCCTACTCCCTCTGATATTGGAACACCACAGCCACCATGAACTAGCACAAACTAATGATCTTAAAATTCAAAAACATAGCCATGTTAGTCTGGATCAGGATCCAGTGGTATCTTGTAACACCTTTGAGACTAACTGAGAGAAGGAAATTAGTAGCATACAGCAAACTTAGTTTAAGAAAGCTTATTTTACCAACTTCTTTTCCTCAATCTCAAAGTTACTACAAGATCCATTTACATCATGATCTTAAATTTTCAATTTACATTCTCCTATTTCTGTATGATCGTTTATAAATCATCTTGGGATGGGAGTCCACCCTGAAAGGCAATTTCAAAATCTGTTAAAAACAACACCCAGTACCTCTTCTTCCACTGTTAGATTGAATGGTAAACTTATTATGTATGGTTCAAATTTTTATCCTATCTCATTTTTGCCAATTTCTCTATCACTTTATCATGTAGACCTTTTTAACTATAAAACAGAATGTATACATGATCTTAAACTGGTAATATTAATATCAACCAAACCATTGCTACCGCCATTAAATTTTTCCAAATTTCCTTCTAAAGCTAACCAATATGGCAGCCATCATATTTTCTCCTTTTCAAGTATTTGAGAAGGAGAAGCAATTTAGTCCTAAGCAATTTTTTTTAAAAAAGTTGTTTGTTTTTTGCTTTATATACAACTGGGACTACTGTGGCATAAATCTAAGTAGACCCAACTGGGGTTGACTGATTAAATCACTGGGAATTTTAAAATCAACATTTATGTAAGTGCCACTGATTCTGATGAATAATTGGAGCTAGACTCTTTTTAATACTTGCACCACTTATTTCAGTGGTATGGCCTTAAATAATTTTAGATTAAGTTTCTTGCCAATACTGAAACATCTTGAAATTATTTAGGAGCAGAAAATCCTTATATTACTGCATTTTAGTGACAGTGATATTTATAATTTTTTTTTGAAAAATGTCTTACACTGGCTCATTCCAATTACATTCTTTAGGAAACATCTGATAACATATTTGTAAATCCCTAGAGTTGTTAAGCCTTTCTACTTGTTACTCATTTTACTTGGAAAAATGGTCTGGGTTGAATTTTTTAAAAAGTTTTAGCTGTAACAAATGGGTATTTTTAGAGATTCCCCCCCAATTTATACTGGAGCTTTTTAAATAATTTGGATTTTTAAATGACATGGTGTTAATAATCACTTGTTTGTAGAAACACTTACAGACATGCCTGATGAATAAAATTATTGTACCTTTCGAAGCCCATTGGGCTAGTAAATTTAGTTAGGAAGCCAAATTTGGGCTGTGGTCCTATCCCTGATTTAGTCCACTCATTCCCATAAAGTGATGTCATTGTACGTTTGTGTTAATCCATAAAAGAGCCATGGGCAATGGAAAAACCATAGACAAGGTTCAAAATAATGTCATTGCTCCATTTATTTATTTTTTTGAAAGGAGACAAGCAAGGGAGATGAATTTAGATACCTTCCAGATCTCAAAAACTAACTATGTGACTTTTCCCATGACCTGAGGAAGGATATGGGCTTGGCTCAGGCTTCCAGGATTTCCGCAGCTATTGAATGTTATTGATAAACAGATCATCCACATCACTAAAAGGCTTCTTTCCAGGCTGCAAGTTTTTACATATCCAAAGGGATCCAATGGGATTTCAATTGATGTACTGCTTATTTCCCATTCACTGCACAACAATTTACGTGCACATGGGATGTGCAGATTGTGCCAGAATCCATACAGCACAAACAGAACAGAGGAAATGAATGCCTCTGTCCCATTTTCCTCCTGCTGTCTTTATCTGCTCTGTTTATCCTGCATAGAATGCAGCATCATCTGTCAAATATATGTGCTCATGAACTATTTAGAGATTTCCCTTGTCTTGCAGTATTTGTGTTTTGGCTTCCTTTCTCCACTCCTCCCTCCGATTCCCTTTGTCTTTTGCAGATGACAACTGTTTCGGCATGCTGAATAATATCACTGTCCACCTTTAATTTTTGATTGCTTCCGATTGCCAAATGCTGTGCATTTGTACCAAGGAATGACTGTCTCAGTTATATCCTGCCAGGGAATTTGCCCCAAGGTTGCCAGAGGATCTAACCCAGAGCTTGGAGAAGTTGCTTTCTGAACGACCAACACTCAGAACTGCCATTCAATATGGATATTGGCAGCTGTAGTCCAAAAACGTAATTCATCCCAAACTCTGGCCTAACTATTCAAGCAGACTATGGGTAAGCAATATTCTATACTTCACCATTATTTCATCCAAAAGGTTTTATTCATATATTTATTACAGGAATCTTTCTCTCTCTGGGGAGTATTCATCTCAGTCCTCTTCAATGACCTCAAAAGTCCAATCAAAATTTTAAAACATCAAAACACCTTTTGATGGGACTTATTTGGGGTAGGCCTCAATCCACTGTTAATGGTGTCACTTATTTGGAGTAGATCTCAGTTCAGTCTGAGTTCCTTCCTCTGTGTTAAATCCTGTATCCAATCTTTAACCTCTCTGTTATGTTTCTGCTAACTGATTCAGGTTCAAGTTCAGAATAATTTACCTTAGGAATCTGAAAGAGGGCCCAAGACCGTAATCGTATGGAAAGCTGACACGTAACTGACACACAGACACAAAGGCTCAATTGGAAAACATGGATTACTGCTATCTTAAGAAGTTCTCCAGCCCAGGCAGTTAGAGCCAAATTGGGAATGGCAGCTGTTTCAGATCTGTGGCTTCTTAGATTATTTAATTTTTGGATTAAGCTAACCCAAACGAGTGATGATAGGCTTCCCAAGATCTGTCTAAATGAACAAGCACTTAATTCTATAACAAATTCCTGGTTTTCCAACTTTTCAAAAATGCTTTCAAAACAGAGCTTGAGTGTTGAGGCTGTTAGTCTATGTAAATCTAATGTTAGAAATATGTTCAAACAAAGAGTGATGGATATCAGAGCACAATTAGATCTAGCTGTGCTGTCTTCTGTAAGATCTATGAAATGGTTAGCAAAGGCCAAATCTCTTTTTCAGGAAGAAATATACCTGTCTTTTGCAATGAAAAAAGATTTCTGCATGGCTTTTACATTTCTCTACTTTGAGCAAATGGATACTAGAATGCTACAAGGTCATTATCAGGGCATTCCTACTCAAGACAGAATTTGTATATGTGGGGCATCTAATGTTGAAGATCTTGCCTATTTCTTATTGCATTGCCAGTTGTATGTTAACATTAGAGCACACTATTTTAACCCATTCCTAGATAGTTGGAGGGAGTGGGACAATGAATCCAAACTGACTTTTCTGATGAAAGGGCTTAATCTCTTTGGCACTTGTAGGGTTGCCCTTTTCACATGTAAAGCAGCTAAACTGAGGAAGCAAGAAGCAGATAAAGGGTCTGCCTAGATATCTCATGTGTAATTGTTATTTCGATTATTAAGGGGTTTTATTGGTAACTCAGAGGGGTGGGTCTTTTCTAATTTGAAAAACTGTTATTTTAACTGCATATATTATTTCGTACTTTATAATTTTACCAGTTATTGATGTGCCTGTTTGCTGATGTTTCTCCTATTCGTTTGAAATAGTCTGAAGACTTATTTAATAAAGATATGTGTGTGGGGATTACTGCTATCTGAATGAGTTTGCCAGTAAGTTATCCTAACTTTCCCATCTATTTTATACCTCACATGAGGAAACTAAAAGCATTAATTTTCAGTTTTAATTTTCAGATTAAACCAATCATGGTTCTTTCTAAAGAACAGTAAGCCTTGTGTAATTCTAAAGATTAACAATTTAACACAACATTATGTGGACTGGAGATGTTACCTTGACCTGCAGGTTTATATAGACAGACACGGTTAGTGGACAATGAACAGAGACATTAAAGGGAAATAAAATGCAAACAAACAAACAAACAAAAAAGAAAGTGACAACTGAAAAGCTCCCCATGAAATCCCAACTTTGCGAACTTAATGTTTAAGTCAGTGGTTCTTAAAATTTTGGGCTCATGAAATTTTTGATGGAAGCTACAGAACCCTTCCAAGAAAAATGTTGTCAAACATACTTTTTAGAGTAGCAGGAAGGAAATAAAAGGTGGGAAGAATAACTTTTGCACCCAATTCATGCACCTTGCTATGGGTCCACAGGCCCAGGTTAAGAAGCCAGAGCAGACACTGTCTTCTTCTAAAAAAAGCAGTGGGAATCAAATGATCTTCTAGACATTGTTGCTCTTTAGTTCTCAGCATTCCTCACTACTGACTATGGTGGCTAGGGTTCATGGGAGCTGATGTTCAACACTATTTGGAGCACTGCATGGTTCCTATGTTTGTTCTAAAACAGCCTGAAGTTACCTGACTTCAGATTCATCGGACATTATGGTTTAAAACTGAAAAGCAGAAGCATGCAATGTGCCCCCATGAGTGTGCCAAAGAGGAAGAATGAGCAGCATCTGAGCTTAAAATGCACACTATGGGAAGTCACAGTTCTCTGCTACATCTGCTTATGCTTTAGGCCAAGTCTGTTGTTTGTTGTTTGGTTGGTTACCCAGAGGCCCTGTAGGTTCTGGGCTCTCAGAGATAGTTAACAGAATGCACTATGAGCTTGATGGATGTTTGTCCAGGCCTAGGATGGCAAGTCTTTGAAGTCTGTACAGGGGAAGCAAATTACAAAGACAAAATGTCAACAGTCACCTTTCTGGATGATTGTCTGCCACTAAAGTCCTGCTGGTCTTGGAGAGCTGGTGCACAGTCTCAGCATAATCTTCTACAGCCTGCTCCAAAATCTGGTGTTTCTTCAGCATGGAAACAGCACTTTGTTCATCCTAAAGTGATAAGAACAGTATCATGTTCCTTAACTGGTACAATGATGGAAGCAGTAATTTCAATGTGTAAATAACGGAAGCCAAAAGTATAAAAGATTTGTTTGTATGGCTTCATCATTTCTTAGTTAGCTCTGATTCATTTTCTAGGCTCAATTCCACACATGTATTGTGGGACTGAAGATGACCTATCTCACATTGATTCTGGATTGTAGATCACAGGGATTTCAGATTTCCTCCTCCAGCCAAGAAGGAAGAAGGCGGATTGATTCCTCAAAAATGTTTTGATCACTTTCTAAACCTGACTTCTTTGTGATCACAGAATGGCACCATTCAAATGTTACCATGCAAGATTTCGGCTGGTGGAGTCTCAAATCATATGGGTTGATACTGTTTAACTAGAAGAATGCATGGATTTATCATTTGTGGACAGCCACGTAAATGACTTATAAATAAGCAATCTAGAATAATGGTTTGAATCAAAAGATTATTAGTTATGAAAATTGTCTGAACAATGTAGTAACACGGATGGTCATACTGCAGCATGGCTGCTATAAGCAGCACAGACAACAGGAACTTGTGATATATCTGAATACTCTCTCTCTCGTGTGTGTGTGTGTGTGTGTGTGTGTGTATCTTTGGACCTGAAAGTACCATAGAGTCAAGCTTGAACTTCTGCCCAGCAGACAAGAGACAGGCCCATCATGAGACACAGTACACTACTGTGGCATACTGGACTTGGGGCCCATTTACCAAAAAACATGGCCACCACCAATTTCTTTAAATTAGGCAATTACACACAGAAAATATTTAATGGAGAATTAAGAGGGTCTCTTTCACACTACACAGTTATAGCACTTTGATGACACTTATCTGTCATAGCTCTATCCTATGGAATCCTGGAATTTGTAGTTTCATTAAGTTTATAGCATTCTCTGCCAAAAGCTCTACTGCCTCACCAAAATACAACTCCCAGCATTTTACAAGATGCAACCATGATAATTAAAGGGCTATCAAAGTGCTATAACTGAGTAATGTAAATACTCTTAATGAAGTTCATGATCTTTGGAATGTGAGCGTCCAAACAAAAACTGCCATATGCTTCAGGAAAATCTCAGCTACCGAAAATAGGCATGGTGAACACAAGGAAAGGAATCCAAGTCAAAGGACAGTCTGCAAAAGACTGAAAAGGCCAAGTTAGGCCATCTGATTTACTGCCTTTTTCTTAGAATCAAGGGAACCGACATAAAATGAACAGTTTTTAAAAAAGGCTTCAGTCATAAACAAACCTGGAATATTTTTTTCATCAGAAGAATGCCTACAAGCTGAGAGGGAAAACCAACTTCTTTTTGTTGTTTTTAATTCCCATCAAGTTGACAGCTCGATGAAATAAGAGACCTTCAGGTCTCCCTGTTATCAATAGGCCTGCTTTGGTTTTACAGATTCAGAGCTGTGACCTTTTTGATTGAATCAATCCACCTGTAATGCTGTCCTTCTCCCTTCCTACTGCCTTCCATCTTACCAAGCATTACAGTCTTCCTAATAAGCTGTGTCTTCTTATGATATGTCCACAGTACAATAGCCTCAATTTAGACATTTTGGCTATGAAGAGTTCAGCTTGATTTGCTCTAGGATCCATTTATGGGTCCATAGTATCCAGAGAACTCTCCTCCTCCTCAGTCTTCTTGATCTGCTCCCAAATTGCTCTAGAATCCCACTGTATGAAGAATAAAAGAAACGGCAACCAAGGAGGAAGAAGAGAATTGACTTCCCTTAAGTAATTTGATCATGTTCTAAACCTGACTTCAGCAAGTGCTCACTGAAGAACAGAAGAATCTGGAGAGAGAGATAGGTATTGGCTGGTTTGCTCCAGCTACGCCGTGCTGCTATACTGTTTGTTTAGCCACATGAAAGTCTATTTTGTAAACACACAGAACCTTGAATAGTCCTGTCGGATGGCAGCAGTTGCCTAGCATCTACGTGCTGTTAAAACAAATCAAGTCAGGCTGCTCAACAAAGAAGGCAGCTAACAAAGGTGTAGGAGTGCAGTAAAGCGACATCTTTTTAATCAAAGGAGACAAAATTAAAATGGGGCTAACTGAAACATGCTTTCAGGACCAAACAAATGAGGCATCAAACAATTAAGAGAAGCTGCAAGTGTTTTCTGTCAAACAGGATTTCATCTAATTAATGCTATTTCATTTCAGTTCTGTAACATTCTGGATGGAATTATGAACACAGGAAGTTACTGCAGACAGAAGCAGATCTTTGGTCCATCTCGCTTTGTTTTGTCGGCACTGATTGGCAGTAACTCTCTGATTCAGACAGGAAGTCCTTCCTCACTCTATGTACAGATGCCAGGACGTAAACCTGGGACTTCCTGTGGGCAAAGTGTGTCCTCTGCTCCTACGCTATTTTCCATTTTGCAACAAAAATTCAGATAATTTGGAACATTTAATCATAGAATAATAGAATCACAGAGTTGGAAGAGACCGGAGGGGTCATCCAACTCCAACCCTCTGCCATACAACACCACACATCAAAGCACTCCCAACAAATCGCCATCCAGCCTCTGCTTAAAAACCTCCGAAGAAGGAGACTCCACCACACTCCAAGGCAGCATATTCCACTGCCAGACAGCTCTGACTATCAGGAAGTTCTTCCTGAGTTTCAACTGGAATCTCCTTTCCTGCAGCTTGAATCCATTGCTCTTTGTCCTAGTCTCTGGAGCAGTAGAAAACAAGCTTGCTTCCTCCTTGACATGACATCCCTTCAAATATTTAAACATGGTTATCGTGTCCTCTCTTAACCTTCTCTTTTGCAGACTAAACATACCCAGCTCCCTCAGCCACTCCTTATAGGGCATGGCTTCCAGACCCTTCACCATTTTGGTTGCCCTCATCTGGACACATTCCAGCTTATCGATATCCCTCTCGAACTGAGGTGCCCAGAACTGGACACAGTACTCCAGATGAGGTCTAACCATAACAGAATAGAGTGGTACTATTACCTCCCTCGATCTAGACACCATACCCCTCTTGATGCAACCAAGAATCACATTGGTTTTCTTGACTGGTGTGTCACACTGCTGAGTCATGTTCAGCTTGTGATCTACCAAGACTCCTAGATCCCTTTCACAGATACTGTTATCCAGCCACGTGTCCCCTATCCTATATTTGTGCATTTCATTTTTTCTGCTTAAGTGTAGGACCTTACATTTCTCTCTATTGAAATTCATTTTGTTAGCTTTGTTTTGTTAGTTGTTTTGTTAACTGTGATGGCTCTCAACTGAGCACTGGTTCAGACACAGGGATTCATCACTTTGAGGAATAAAACCCCAAGGGATAACTTGAATGCACGAATAAACTGCCACAGCTGTACCTCCATAGACAGATCCCCAGTATCATTTCAGACTGTTACTAACAGGGAGCAAAGATGTGCTCGGATGCTCCACAGGCCCCGCCCAGCTGAAAATTGACTCACCTTGGCCTTCTCTTCTGACATCATGTACAGCTCCTGTTCACTCATCCAGGCTTCAGCCTCTGCGGCATCGAAGTAGTACTGCTGAGCTTTGTGGGACTCCTCAAGGCGCTTGTGGCGTTTCTCTGTCTCCTCTATCAGGAGGTTCCACAGCTGCTGCAAGTCTGCAAGCCGCTGCTGGATTGCTTCGGCATTAAGGCTGCTGTCTGTAACAATGTTTTGGCTCCTCTCAAAAATGTCGTCAATCCGAGGCTGGTGTCCCTGGATTTCTTTCTGAAGTGTCTAATGTGGGGAAATTCAATACTCACACTGGAAACAGCTTACTGAACAAACACGCAAAAAGAAAGACAGTGGGAAGTCATCCAAGAAGGCAGACTCCCAGAATGCTTTGCAGCAATTGGACTAAGAGAGAGAGAGACAGCATGCAACATTTTCTGATAGGACTAGCACTTTCACAAGTCACTTCAGGACAGGGACATGAATTTCAAAGGACTCAAGGCTAAGGAAATGACAACTAGGTAACATAGCTAGAAAGGACACTGCCTTGGAGCCACTTGCCACAGGGATTGACATCCCTAGAACAAGTTTCCCACCTGATGCTATTGTTGTGCACCACATATTTGTTTCTTATGTAGATTTGCATCCCACCGTCATCACAGAAAGTGCCCAAGGCACCACTGGCACCTACTACCCATGTTGGTGAGGATTACCACCAAGGGGAGTTGCTGTCTGAGTAAGCAAGAAACTCCATACAATGTCAAGTGTAACATCTATAGGTCAGCTCATTGTGGTAATCAGCAAATCAGTAATGAGTGAAATAATGTCAGGTATGTGATCTCTGTAGTTATCACAAAACAGCTGTATTTTAAGTTTTCACCATAGATGGTCTCCTGAAAGCACAGGATTCAACAGCCACCAGTGAGAAGGACATTCTCACATGGATTGGGTTTGCACTATGTGAACAGCTTGTTGTCTGAATGATCTCTAGAAATGCCTTGGATGGGTTTAGGGAAAGCAGAGTTCAGCCTCTTGACTTTGCCATTGATTCAATCCTGCATGTAAAGTGGGCACAACTGCTTTGATCCATTTAACCACAGTGTAAAACCGGATCAAGAACAACATATATGCTTTTTAAGTTTGATTTGTGAGGTTCTAGGTCAGTGTGCTGCAGGAAGCATTCCTTAATGGCTCAGCCTAAATCTCCCTTGACTTTTTGCCTGCAGGTGGATTACTGGCATCCAGGCAGACTTAGCCACTTACCTGATTCTTCTTAATTAACAGCTGAACAGTCTGAAGATTGTGACCATGATCTGTAGAAGTGGCAATAGGCATTCTCTCTCCTACCCACAACTAGAAAAAAGTCAAACAAATAAAAAATTATATTTGTGGGAAACGAAGTTTAACAAGAAAAAACAAAGACAGCATCATGTACCAGGGAAAAATGGGCCCAAAAACAGGAACTGTCAAAAGATTCCCAGCAACAGAGGCCTTAAAGTTAACTTCCAAACTCACAATTTCATCTTCGACATCCCGGTTGAATTGATGGATCTCCTTGGAAGCAAGGAGGTGGGACTTCCTCTCATTCAAGGGTTCCAGCAGCTCCATGAACTTCTTCTCTACAATAATGCGCTTGCCGTCCACCTCATCTGTACTCTTGCCTTCCTGGCTCAGTGCCTGGGCCTGGCTCTTCAGCTCCTCAATCTCCTTCTTACGAACATCCATTTGGTTCTCAAGCATCTAAAATGGTGGGGGTGGAGAAGGGAAATGTGGTGTGAGACCTCTGAAATGAGAAGAGTAGCTAAGGAAAGTAGATAAAACCAAACAAGAAAGACCTTCTGGGTAGTCTAGATTTCTGTGGGCCTTATTAAGTGTTCAGGGCAGGGACAGACAATATGGAGCCATTTTTTTTGCAGCCCCTGGACTCAGTTCTTTGGAAACTTAGCAGCAACTGAATGTCAACAAATATGGCAGCAATAAACCAGCAGGAAACGCTCATGTCAAAGGTTTTGTGTTTTGTTTTGGGTGGCAAACTGCAAAACCCTCTTTAAAAACAAGCATCTCCTACTTGTTTCAAAGCAGTTTCCTAGTCTGGAAGTGGCACAGCAGCCCATGGCCAATTCTACAAGGTGGACCTTGGCACAGCCAGAGTTGCCAATTCCTGATTTAAGACGAGGATTTCATCCACAGCTTTCCACAGATTGTATCAATTTTGTTTAAATGCACAGTTATACCTCAGTTAACAAAATAAGTGTGTTCCTGGACATTGCTTCTTCAACAGAAAATGTGATGTTCTTTTGGTTTTCTGTCATGCTATTCAGAGCATGCTCACCACGGGATTCTGGAAATAGCTATTTACCTAACCTATTGTTGGCAGGCACACGCTACGACAGTAGAATGGGCTAGAGTAGAATCACATGCTTTCCGAGCTCAACTTTTACTGCATCGTTTACTGCAGAAATGCTGCTGCAACCTCACACCAAATATCTGCCTTTCTTTAGCCCTCTTTCACCATCTTTCCAATGCTGATGCTGCAAAAACAAACCCAGCTAGAAAGAAGAGAAAGAAAAGGGAGGGCTATTTGCAAATAGGATTTTCACTGTCAGACATTTTGGCCATTTCCACACTAGACTGTTATAGCGCTATAATTCCACTTTCAACAGCCTATGGAATCCTGGGGTTTGCAGTTTCGGGAGGGGGCCCCTCCCAAAACTGCAAACTCCAGGATTCCATAGGCTGTTGAAAGTGGAATCATAGCGCTATAACAGTCTAGTGTGGAAATGGCCTTTGTTAACTAAGGTATGCCTGTAGCCCCTTTATCAATTCACAATACAGCTTTGTAGAAGAGATTAAAAAAAAGTATAAGTTTACTGTAATTAAGCCCATGCAAGATCTACCTCTGTTTGCCCATGAAAATCAAACTCGATTAGGAAGATCATATATTTATAAACAGGAACTTTGGTAAATTCTTGGGGCAATGGGGAGACCTGTAGCTATAAAACCAGTCAGAGTGCAGCTTTCCTTCTGTCCTCATCAAATGGATGTTGTTTACAGAAGAAGTGTTAAAGACTGACTTAAGAGAGACTGTAGTGAGATGGAGACCAAGATAACTGACCGAGACCCCTGTACTCAGACTGGATGGGGGAAGGGGACACAGGCTGAGATCTCATTCACCACTAGTGCAGCCTATAATTACACAACCACAGCAACACTGCCATACTGGATTATGGCACTGTCCAATCAATCAACTCTGCCCCACTGCAGAAGTGCTGATCCACTTGCCCACCCATCATCAGCTGAACCTCCTAGGCAGCACTCCTAGGCTTACACAGTGTTTTACATCAGCATCATGAGGCTTAAGCAACCTCTAGGAAAATGCAACTCCTTGTATGCAACTGCTTTTATGCCAGTGTAAAGCCACAACAGGATTCTGGATTGAGGTTGCCACATCTAGGTTGACTGAGTAAGGGTTTTTCATACAAACGGAAATGCTTTAATAATGTGGAACTGCAGTCACCTTGAATGCTTTCTGGTTGAAAAAGCAGTTGAAAATGTTTAAGGTTCAGAAGAAATAAGCATCTGTATCTGTCTCCCTACTCTTGGTGAGATTAGCCCCAAAAGAAGCTGAACTGTTGGACAGTCTATCCCCTTTACGCCCATTCCTTGAGAGGTTAGATCTGGCTACAGTGAAACATGCCTCAATTACATCTCTGTTGGATTACTGTAATGCACTCTACATTTGGAAACTATTCAGAAACTTCAGCAGGTTCAAAATCTGGCAGCCAGAATGCTGATTGGGGCCAATTATAGGGAGCATATAATTCCCATGTTAAAACAGTTTCACTGACTACCTGTTCATTTCCGGGCACAATTCAAAGTGCTGGCCATGAACTATAAAGCCCTGTACAGCTTAGGCCAGATAATTGGAAAGAACGTATCTCCCTATACAAACCTGCCAGAGTTTTAAGATCTGTAGGGGAAGGCTTTCTCTCAGTCCCGCTACCGTCTGAGGCTCGCTTGGTGAGGATACGGCAAGGAAACTTCTCAGTGGCTATACCCACTCTCTGAACTCCCTTCCGTGGGAGGCTAGGCTGGCCCCTGTCTTGCTTTTCTTTCACTGGTAGACAAAAACATTCCCATTCAAGCAGGCTTTTAATGCCTGAGTAGGTGAACTTTTATTTTATTGGGATTTTTTTTAAACAATTGTATGTTTTTATAATTATTTTAAACTGTTTTTATATGATTAGTTCAATTGTTTTAAATTATATTGTAAATGTTTTTAACTTTTCTGGAAGCTGCCTTGGGTCCCACTTTGGGAGAAAGACAGCATATAAATACAATCAATCAACCAATCAATCACCAACCTGTTGTTTCTTCAGCAGAATATTGACACTGGTGAGATCCTTGCCATAGTCATCTGACTGTATCTGGCTCTCCAAGCCATTCAGCCACTTGTCCAAGTCAGCACAACTCTGAGTGAAGAGCTCAGCCTTGTTGGCATCGAAAAGCCGCTGAGCTTTGGTCTGGGTGGTGCTTTCAAGCTCTTCCCACATCTGGTGCAGACTGGTAAGCTTCTCTTTTACTATTGCTTCTGTTTCAGGTTTCTCAGCAATAAGCTGCATTCCTTCCTGCAAACAAACAGAAATGTCAGCCAGGAGTCATCAAGCTCCCTTGGTTGTGTCAGTTTGAAGAGTAGAATTGACTGCTTCTAAATTCTGACTACACGACAAGAGATTTTCATCTATTCTTTTTAATATTGTCTATCTTGGGGCCAAAAAAGGCGGGATTGGCTGGAGAAGGGGAGATAAAAAGCATGGTGGGAACCTCTGGAAACAGGATTCTCAGGCTTGATACTACAACAGAAATTACTTGTTAACCTCCTCATTGCTGTATTTTTTTTCAAGTTGAAGACATGACATACCGTGCTGTGTTTAGATAGCTATTCACAGCTTTATAAACCGTTTGTGAAGCAAAGACAGGCAATGTGGATGCATATTCCTCACCTGCCCTCAAGCAATGGCTTTAGCATGGAGATCCTGGTTTGCACTAGGTCAGAATTCTGTCTTATGTCCAAACCAGGGAAATCTGGTTTAATATCAGTTAATGAACCAGGATAATTCTGATGTCCCAAATTAAACCAGAGTTCCTTTATTCAGACATAATAAGGAACACTGAACAGATTCTTGTGTCAAAGTCAGAACACAAAGGAAGCAGGGGTGGGGGTGAACTGGGGATGAATACCCCAATCTACTACTGACTCTTATCAGAATGCTCCAAGGATGGACTGGAGGATCAGAGATCATGCCATAAGCCTGTGCATAACCTGTACCTTCTTTGTTTTGAGGTTTCTGCTAACCATAGTTCACTATAGCATCTGCATCAGGTATAGTTCATACTTTCATCCAAACTATGGTTTGCATGCCCATCTAACTATAGATCAATGATCACAGTTAGAAGGTGAGCATTAAGCATAATAAAACACAGTGTTAAGCACAGTTGGATGTTAAATTAAGATCAAGGAAAATCCTGAAGTGAAGGAACTGGCACATAGGAGGAGAAGAGGGAGACTGGGGAAAGAGCATGTGAGACCACAACATCTTGGGACGATCAGAATATGACATTCGGATCAGCCACTGGCTGCAGTCACACATTACCTTATCTCCCACATTATTTGAAAAACAGCATGTGAGACTTCTGGTACTGGCAAACCACTCTTCCTTATCTGCAAGTGTGTAAAACTAAACAGGAAAAGGGATTTTCATGTTGCATTGGAGCCTGCAATCATTATAACTACTACATTACAGTTATAGCTCCCAAAGAAACCGGGCAAACTGTTCTGAACAAACAAAAGACATCTCAGAGACTCAGTCCCTGCATGCGAACCAACTGAAGTACCTCTAGTTCCTTCCCAGAGTTTTGTTCCCTTTCCCCTTACCTTTTCGATTTTGTCCAGCCATTCTTTATTGGAACCAAGCTCTGCCATGAAGGCCTGGTGTTTCAGCCACTTGCTGTGCAGGTTCCTTGCTTCATCATAAGACATGTCCTGGGCTGTAAGCATCTTCTCATTAATCCAGAGGGATAGCTGGGGGAAAAATAGTGGGGGGAAAGTCACTTTTTGTTTGGGCTGGGGATCTCTCAGTGGTATCTCCAGGCACAGAAACTACTCCGACAGCTGAAATTATCCAACTAATCACTAGGGATAGTACCTTCCTGACGGTACTGTTAGACTCCAGCATCTTTTCTTCACGTTGTGCATGCATGTGTGCGCACATTTGGCACATGTTGTACACATGCAACACTGCTATCCTAATGCTATTCTAGGGACTTGTAATACAAGTGATGTACAACTTTGGAAATAGAGATATATGCTACACAATAACCATATAGGATCTTGGCCAATATTTTGTAAATAAAAAATAAGAATACTAAGTCTCTTGGGCTTTGAAATCATTAACTTCTGGCCTGCAAGAAAATGAAAAGATAATGCAATACTTTGGGAAATTTCCTCTCATTCATAACTATTAATGTGCAGAAGCCATTTATTTTTATCTATCTGTCTCTCTCAGGGCCACATACAAGTAAAATCAAAATAAATAATTTAAAGCGATAAAAATAATTCAAACAGTCTAAAAATATATGAAACATATTAATTAGTCAATGCAGGTTAAAAAGGCTGAAACAATCTAGTACCATTTAAATGAGTTTTTTGAAGTAAATCAGGCCCAACAGCTTTAGTAAACAGCTATGTTTTTACTTGATACCTAATGGAAGCCAGCGCTGGCACCTGTCGGGTCTTCAAAGGGAAGGCATTCCACAACTGGGGCACCACAGCTAAGAAGGTCCCCTCACACATTCTCACACAGTGTATCGATCTTACTGGTGGAACAAAGAGGAGCCTCCCCCAAGCAGACCTCAGTCCTCAGGCAGGCATACAGAAGGAGAGGTGCTCTCTTAAGTATCTAAGTCCCAAGCTATGTAGAGCTTATACGAGATGGACCAATGGTACACCTCAGTATAAGGCAATTAGTACATCCCACAATTAATACATATCCCTGTACAGTAAAGAGAACCGAGAATATTGCTACTTCAGTTCAAAAGTTCCATCCAACATCAAAGAAGCCAATATCCCCTGACACTATGGGACTTAGTTTCTTCCACCCACATCCACTTCTATGCCAGAGGACACCACACTCCAGAAACCAGAAATGCTAATTTTTGCAGACAACAGCTCTCAGCATACTTCAACCAGCATGACCACTAGAGCCATGCTGGCTGGGCTATTTCTGGGAGGTGTAGTGAAAGACAAAGCTGCCCCACTCTCTTGAGAAGCTGTCAGATGTACACATTGGGTTTATAGGGGGGTATGGGAATCTGTTCTCTAGCAGCTTCTGTTCTGTGGGAGCACGTAGCACACTGGATGCAACGGCAAGGGTGAGCTTTAATCTCCTGCCGCTGCCAAGGAATCTCTCCTGAATTTCAGACCCAATGGGCGGTTGTTTTCTTTTCTTTGTTATAATTAACAAAACAACAACAAAACAACACAGCCCTCCAGAAGCTGCAAACTTTGCATCTTTTCAGCCAATGACCCTGTTCTGAGTTTCATGAGTTGCAGTAAACCCTTCCCCCAGGATCCAAATGGCGAAGGCAAGGGGGAACAGAGCTGGCTTGCTGGCTCAGCCGCCCCTATTTTTGGCTGTCAAAGACCATTTTTCATCCATTCGTGAACATTTCCAAAGGTCACTTCATAAAAGGCTCGTTAAGGGTGGCAATAAAAGGAAAATGTGTAATTGTGAGAATTAGAAGAATCTGCCTTTCAGAGGAAGCTAACAAAGGCACCGTTCATGGGAGAAGGAAACATTCTCATTGGGGTAGTGGCTGGTCTGCCCTCTAGGGCAGGACTATGTCTACTTGGGTGCCAAATGATCCTGACCTATGGAGACGAGAAAGCGCCAGCATGGTGTAGTGGTTTTGAGCATTGGACTACAACGCTGGAGACCAGGGTTTGACTCCTCACTTGACCACAGAAGCCCACTGGGTTACACACACTCTCAGCTACAGAAAAACCCGGTGATAGGATTGCTTTATGGTTGCCATACGTCAGAAATGACTTGAAGGCACACAACAACAACAACAACAACAACAACAACAACAACAACAACAACATGGAAAGGTTGAGCTTTCAAGGCTCCTAGAAAACCATAGGGGATGAAATTTTCAGGGTATGTGAATGTGGAACATTTCATTATGCCTTTAGATAAAGCCCTCATAACAACCACATATCATGGTAGCAAATGAGAGGTTATGAAAATAGCTGGGAAGAATAATTTAATGTTGCCTTTTAATAATACAGAGAGGGTTCAGATTCTTCCATGTTTGGCTTAAGAACTTTCACTGTTTGCGTCAGCTCCACCCCCTACAGTGTCATCACCAAGCTCCATCCTTACTGAACAGGCTTCACCCCTCAATCTGCAAGGCATCATGACTTAGCTTTCATGACTTTCTCTGCCTTACCTCAGAGGCTGACCTTCAAACAAAAGAGCTTTACTTTTCACACTGGACATGCTGGTGCTGGGGGAGGGATTCTGAAAACTTTAGGTCAGAAACCTAACTCTTTATTAGGATCTAGAAGGCATGAAGAAGTTGAACACTACGAACATATAAAGCCACCTTCTGCCAGGTCAGATTTCTAGTCCGTCCAGCCCATAATGTCTCTATTCTTGACCGGAAGAGGCTCTCCAAGGCAGAATGGCATCTTGTCCTGTCTAGCCTTCTTACAGGTGGATCTCACTAACACATCAAAACACGATCAACGCAGTGGAGAGGCTCAGATTTCCCCTTGCCCAACTTCTCATATAATAGTTTTTTTTCCCCATATATGAAAATTCCCCAATAGAGAACTCATTATATCTACATACAAAATGCATGTGGAACTGGGTAAGAAAGCAAGGTGTCTAAGATCCAGCATACTTTAGAATTTCCATTCTTAACAAAAAGAATATATACACATACATAAACATATACACACATATATATAATACACTCTATTGTCTACTTTTTCCATGGAAAAAGCAAATAAATGTTCTATTCCAAGAGGCCTATATTGGAAGCTCATTTTGTCTCACCGACATTATCTCTAGAATCAGGTCCAGAGTCTCTTCTAATAGTCCCCCTCCCCTGCATTTTTAATAACATGGTACTATCGCTGTCTATTGTCTATGAAAAAAAGGGGGCAGCTCCTTAAGAACTGGCTGCTATTAGAGGCTAATCAGCTGCTTCGGGGATGATAGTTATCATCTGTTACAAATTAATGGATTAGAGATGAAAGACAAATGGACACAGACACACGAACACACACTCTATTCAAGAGCAAAGCAAAAGCACAGATCTACCTCTTGGCAATCCTGAAGAAACTTTTGAAGATCCCTGTTGTCTTTCAGTCTCATCAGAAGTTCACTGGCCACCTCACGATTCTTCTTATGTCTGTTTAAAACAAAAACAAGGAAGGAACTTTTCAATGTGGGAGCTTCGAGGACATTGTTTGTTTTGGTTATTATACACTATTTGAATGGAAGCTCTGTTACAATTCCCTTGCATATCTCCCAGTCTTTGGATGCTAGACAACCCTCTAATCAGGGACAAAACTCCTTGAAATGAAGGACGCAATGACAGGCCTCAAAACTTTTCTCTACACAATGAAATAAAGTGTTTTGAAGGACGGAAGTTTTGCTCGAGAATGGAATTTGTATGATGGTCTGTTCCAAGATAGGTTTGTGGAGTTGTGACTGTTAGGAAACTTTTTATTTCCTAAAAATCCTTTACTACACCTTGGAAATGCTACATTTTGGGACTGCAACTCCCAGGATCCACCAGCCAGCACAGCTAGGAAGTTGCAGCCCTAAAAAGTTATAATCCAAAAACATATTTTTTTCAAGCTCTGCCTTCATAACTTGGACAAGGTAGTAATTTGAAATGTGTCAAGTTTTGCAGCCCTTAGTGGGGAAAGAGGACCGACTTGGACTGGTAGCATTTGGAGGGTAGGCAGTTGATCAACCACAAGAAATGAATACATGGTACTGACACCTTCAGACTTATATCAGGATTCTTTGCCTGATGGACCTGGGTGGGGAAATTTCCCAAACAAGGATCCCTTTTCTGTGTGCTAGGGAAACACATTTGTACAGCAGTTTCTTTTTTTTTTTAAATAACTTTTATTAACATTTTAAATGAAAAACAATAAAAAAAAACCCTCCCCACCTCCAGACATCAATTTTCCCAGTTGAATCTGAGTTTAACATTCCATTCCGTATAGACATTCCATTCCATACATTATCTCTATTTTACAACAATCGTAAACTATTACTTTTAGCTTATATTTAACTATTTACATTTTATCTTTTACCACCTCATTTTGTCTTGTACAGCAGTTTCTGATGCTTCTAAACCTATACAACTTGGGTCCAGCTTATTTGAAGGATCATATCTTCCTTTATGAGCCCATTATTGCTCTAAGATAACCTTGAGAGGCCCTTCTCTCTGTCCCACCACCTTCACAAGCTTGTTTGGGAGAAGACCTTCTTGGTTGCTACTCCTAGACTTTGGAACGCTTTCCCTAGAGAGGCCAGTATGGCTCCACCCTTTCTCTCCTTCTGTTAGCAGGTCAAAACATTTTGGTGCTGTCCTGCTTTTACAAACTGACTGGGGCTGGGCTTTTAATGCTATGTGGTGTTGTTTTTAAGGTTTATATATGGTATTTTAACAAACTTTAATATTTTTAACTTTATAAATTGTTTAATTACTTTTTAAATCTTACGTTTTTATTAATGCTTCTGTACTGTTTTTAAGTTGTACTGTTTTAAATATGTTGTTAGCTCCCTTGAGTCCCATTATTGGGAGAAAGGCAGCATATAAATGAACAGAATTAAATAAATAAACAAACAAACAAGGAGTGTGGAAAGCTACTGCACAATCACCTTGCCAAACCAAATATCTATGTTTTCATTTCACAGATTCATTGGGGAGATCACACTATAATCACTGCTCCCTTGTCACCAGAAGGAACTGTGGTCTTTGCCACTCATTGCATGCAGGATGTAGCAAAAGAAGAAGAAAGGAAGATGCCTGTGTAGTTTGTGTTTTTGTGGCTCACACTTTGGGGGATAAAATCTTGAAGTAGTTCTATGCATATTCCTCTTTGCCATAGTGGAGATATACAGTTCCCCTTTCATATTACTTGTGAGACTGAAACAAAAACATGACATTTATGCCACTTGATATTTACAACATTTCGTACCACTTGTTAGAATGCACAAAGCACCTCTCAGTTACAAGCAAATCCAGAAGAATAGGGATATAATGTTGGGTATTGCTTTGTCAAAATAAAAGATGGATGAACAACAATAAAACATTCCAAAGCAGTGGGATCTTTGACTGGAGAATCACCTTTCAAGGAGGCTTCAGCCACATGAATTTCCACACTGTGGGCCTGGTGTCAAACATGAACAAACATCTGATAAGGAGAGATGCAGCAGTAATGGGAGACTTCAACTGGAAGAAGTAGAATGGGGATCCACAACTTTGGAACTAATCCTCATCAACAGAGAAGAACTGGTCAATGATGAAAAAGTAATAGCAAATGACCACATTCTCTTAGAAATCATTATATAAAGGCAAAGGAGCTGAGCATCATGGGATGCACATGCTGCATTTCAAGGTAATGGATGCCAATAAATTTAACCATGGTCAGAAATATTGGTTGTAAATTCTGAATACATGATTAGATGTACTGAAAGAGAAGGGAGCTCATCATTTGGAGTTTCTTAAAGGTTTTCTATTCCATTGCTGCAAATGAGGTCCTACGCAGGATTAGAGTTCTCTGGAGCAAACAGGCACTGCAGGAGAATAATTGGGAGAGGAGCTGGCGTAAGGCTTGGGTTGGAGTACAGAGTCACAAGGACTCTGTCAAGAAACAGGCAGAGGCAGTGTTATCAATAAGCAGTTCACAGTCAGAGAAACAGAATGGTATCTTATTGGCTCATTGAGCAACAGGCAGAAATCCAAAGAGGAGTTCTGAAAAAGTGCCAAGGGTCAAAGGAGTCAAGGAAATGCAATAGCAGAGAGCAATGCTGGAGACAGGGTTCATGGCTGAGTCTGGCAGCCAGCATTTCAAGAGTTTTCACTTATAAGTAGTTAGCTGTTGCTCTTTAGAGCAGATTTTGATAAGTTAAGGTCTGCTGGATTCTTCCACTCTGGCACATCTGAGCTTACACATGCTGTTGCTTCTGCCACTGTCTCCCTGAGAGTGTGGGGGCTTTTCTGCTGTCATGTCAGTGCCTTCATCCTGTTCTTATTGGGGAGAACAATCTCTGCTGAAGGACACAAGCGTATCCTCAGACTCCAAGGGATTGCCAAGGGGGGCTGGAGCCTTCCTCTCTTCCTCTGAATTTTCCTGCTCAGTTCTTTCATCTTGGCTCCTTGCCTGGGGAGGACTCCATGAGATAAAGCACAACAGAAGATGATATGCTGAAAGTTGCAAATCATTCCAAAAGAGAGAAGTGGGAGTCATCTAAAGAAACCAGGATGGCTGTAAAAGGAATGTTTAGATAAGCTGAGATTTAAAAGGGGGCACATTTAAAAGAAGGAGCAAATCATCAAGGAAGAATATGAAAGAGAAGCCAATAATTTTAGGGAAAAGATTGGGAGGGCTAAAGCTCAGAATGAGCACAGACTTGCAAGAAGAATCATTATAATAAAAGGGATGGGTGGGGTATATTTGAGGAAAAACATGGAAGCGGTAGGTCCACTGCACAGAGAAGATGGAGAAATGCTAATGCTTGATGGAGAGAAGGCAAAACTGTTCAACTAATTTGCATCTGTTTTCTCCCAAAAGAAAGAGAGAACTCAACCTGTTGAAAACTGCCTAAATGTGGAAGGTGGGTTGGTGCGGTCAAGCCCAATATAGGTGTCCAGAGCAAGACAGTTAATTAAATATTATAAGAAAGGATATTCCAACACAACATCAAGAGGAATTTAACAGTGCTTAACAGTGGAAGGTCGTGGAATGTCTCTCTCGCTCTTTTTTTGTAAAAGATTTTTAAGCAAACACTGGACAACAATCTGTCAGGGATGCTTTACTTGTGGATACTTGCATTGACGGGGTTTGAACTAGATGACAATTGTGTTCCCTTCCAGCTTTAAGATGCTACAGAAGTTTTAAATGAACTTTATGTGCAAGAACATATATTTTTGTAAGCCACCATTAGGTTCATATTAAAGGAGGAAAACAAATTATCTTTCTTTATTTCTCAGATTGAAATCCTAGCCTCTTGGAAGGAACTCATGCAATTATTCCATTTCACGTGATCTGCTAAAAGCACCTAGTGAGAGAAAGTTTAAAAATAGCGCTCTCTCAGCTCTGGAAATGCTATATTTAATGGATTACCACTCCAACAACCCTCCAGCTAGTATAGCCTGTGGGAGTAGTAATTACCAAAAAGTAACTTTTCCATACTCTGGCTTCTCTGTTCCAAGCTCCAAATGTTCAAGTACTCTTTGCAGATTTATGCATTTTATTTGGGGATGGATGGGTACATCACTTCAAGCAGTCACTGAAATACTAAACAAATTATTAAATCTAAACAAATCTCTTAAAAAACCCTAAATAAACAAATGTAAAACTGTTTAATTAGACCTTCAATTCCAGAAATAAAGTAAGAGGTGTCTGGTGGTGTCAGCTCTCTCTGGTTTTTGCAGTTGAAATTGGAAGAGAATATGAAGCTTTTAAAACCATGCTGGTTACACACAGTGGTGGCTCTTATTTCCTGTGCCTCGTTTAAACTATATTGGATTTAGCCACAGAAACTGGGCCAGTTTCTCCCTTTAGTCAATGAAAATTTCTCTGCCATTATACAGGGCAAAGATTCAGTCCAACTTTTTTTTAAAAAGCTTAAGCCACATGAAAGTAAAAATGCTTTGACATAACTTTCTCCTAATAGGTTCCATTACAAATTATGAGGCCTTTTCACACAAGCCCTGCTTCCTCAAAGGCTCTTTAATAAGTTTTTGCTATGACTCAGCACCCCATAAACTTGCTTTTACCAAGGCAAGCTCCAGTGGTTTCTGTAATCCCTAAATAAAGTAACAGACTTAAGATCACTGTCCAGGTGGTTACATCTACATATTCCAGAAAAAGGAAGTTGTGTGTGCATGTGTTTTAAAACATCCCTTTTAGCATTATATTTTTTTTTAAAAAAAGAAACTTGAAAAGCAAAGACTATTCCGATATAGGCAAAAATTAACACCCAGATCTCAAATGGATGCTACCAATGCAGTAGAAGATCTGTAGTTGCAAAAGAAGTTAACCATTCTAACTTAGAAACAATCCACAGCCTGGGTTCACACATAATTATTAGCACCAGCAGCTTGTCATTTGAGTTGTGTGGGGCAGTGGTTGCCCACCACCATATGGGGGCAAAGTCCCTTCCCTTCCCTACTCAGAGCATGGCTTGCTCTGATTGTAAGGAAGGTGGTAGCCTGCTGAATTATGGTTGGTTGTGGTTAAACCAACTTCTGGCAGCAAACTGTGGTTTGTTAGCTAGCTGTAAGCCACAATTTTAAGCCATGGTTTGTTTCTGGCTTACAAACTCTAGCATGTTATACAGTTTGTTGTAATATCCGAACCCAAAATTGTACCTTGTTCCCAATGTATTTCCCAGACTGTCTGCCTGGAAGCAAGGATTGACAAAAGGAGCAGAAGAAGAACAGATCAGAAATGGGGAAAACAAACAGGTTTCTTTGGTAATCTACAGAAGAATTCATGGCTGAATCAACAAACCATGGTCAACAAAGTAGCAAGTCTACACTTAACAGCTGTTTTTTGTTGCATTCAATGTAAGAAATGATGGTTAACAACCATGGAATACGCCAGGATACAAAACCATGGTTGTAGTTCGTTTATCATCTTTTGTCCTCCAAATTTTAACCTGTTTCTTGGTTTGGACAAAATGTGAAACTATAATTAATTGAAGATTTCCTTGTTAGTTCTATCCCACTTAGAAAGGTTGAAGAAAGGGACTATATACATGGAGAAAAAGCCAAGTCAGAGTTTAGCTTATTAAACTGAGACATTATAATCCGAATTCTTCCTGGAGAACCATTCTTTCCTTCTACTTTTCTCATTTTCACCCCCATTATTAAAGCCAGAATTCACTGCTTAATTGTCCACAGGTGCCTTATACTCAAAATTTGTATGAGTTATTTTTTCAGACTGTCATTTCTAGCATCCAGGAGATTATGGGAGTCACAACTCAAACTTTTCAAAACTTCTATCAAGTCATGTTTCTACTCCTTATCAACTATTGTTTACTCCTACTAGAAACAGTTCTCTAGGATTTCAGGAAAGGACTCCTTCCCAGATCCTACAACTAGAGATGCCAAAAACTGAACCTGAGACTTTCTGTGTTCAACCACGTGTGCCCTTTCCACTCAGCTGCATGCTTGGCAACCAACTGTAACATGAAAAACCACACTACTGGCTAATGCAGATTCTTCATCCTGTTGTGCTTCCAACACATTTGTTGGGCAGTGGTAATGATCGGTCAGGTGGCTGGATAGGTGTGCGCAGCACTTCTCATGGCTAACTGCTTAAGTCTAGACGGATTTGGCAGGGAAGTCAGTGCAGGAGGTGTGCAGAGTACATTTATGAGGTGGTGTTGATAGCAACTGTCATCGCTTCCTCTCACTATAAACAATCCTATAGCTGCCTAGAGGTTGGTAAAGTCTGCTGACCATGGTGTGATTTGAGAGCCCTGAAGTAGTTAGCTACAGGACTTGCAGCCAAAGATTTCAGGAGCAACCCAAGAAAATACTTGTAGAGGAAGCACTTGGAAAGAGTAAGCATCAACAACTGCCAAACCTGGGCACTGCCAGGGGCCCCATGACAGGAACTACCACTAACTCTGTCCCTGCACCTTTTGCCAGACTTGTACTTCAAACATTCTCAAAATTCCCCAAAATTACTGTTCCTAGAGACTTAAAATCTTTGGAAATTTTGAAGCCAGGGGAAAAAAAATTCCACCCCTGGTTTTTCAGTGAAATTTTGGAGGAAACAATACATACCATTGAATATAACTACGACATTTTAAAAATCTTTAGGACTCCTTCAGACTGGTGACAAGCCTCAGGATTTGGTGGGAGATGCAGCTGTAATTACCAGTTGCTGCTGCTGCTATTGTTGTTGTTGTTTTACAAAATATCCATACATTTTTTCTGTCCATTTTTCTCTCTCCCTAAATTAGAGTACAGTGGGCCCTCTTTTACCATAGCTTCTGCAAATGCAATCTCCATCTCACACAACGTGGTGCATCCCAGTACTTAAAATGGCACTGATGTCTGTGTGGGCACATTGCCACATCCGTGTGCATCTTGCATCCATTGAAAAGAACGGGACGCAAGTATTCACATTTTTTGTTTTATGCTAGGGTTCCTGGAATGAAACCCCTGTATACACAGAGGGCACACTGTACTACCTGCACCCTTTTATTTCCACTACAGGGGGTGGTGTTTTTCCCCTATCTCATGAGATAAATATCACACTTCTTTGTCCATTGTCTTGGTTCCTCCCATTACATTTTTGGGCAGTCCCACAGATGACAGTTCAACATGGGTATAATACGCAGATCACACGCACTGCTATAGTCTGCTACAACTAGCAACAGAAAGGGAACAAAACCCCAGCATGTTTAAAGCACAACTGGATATTGGAGAAGAAATAGCTGTTACAAGGCACTGAAATGTGACAAATCTCCAAAACAGAACACCTTGATATTTACTAGAATTATTGAGCAGCCTGGAGGAGATCTAGAAGCAAAGCCATAAATATACCCTGTACTAATGAAAGAACTAGAGACTCCTGGACCCTGTGTTTCCTAAGTATAAGTACAATGGTTTTTGACATTTGAAAAGGGTGGTGCAGAATGAAAACATAAGCCAAACATTTTGAAATAAACAAACTAAAGTGTGTTATTTGGACAGAAACAGTTTTACACAGACACAATCTTAAGGACTAGGTCTGGTGCATTTTTGGATATAAAGATGGCCTCATCCTTGCTCTGTTTCCGATGTCAGGTTAAGACATTTTTGTGCCATCAAGCTTCTATAAATTCACTGGGTCTGGGCTCTTGATGCTGTGCAAGCCTGTTTTAAGGTTGGTATAGTTTTTTTAAAAATGTATTTTAATGTATTTAATATTTTTAATATGTAATGTTTTAACTTTATTAATGCTTTAATTATTTTTAAAATTTTATATTTATATTTTCATGGATGTTTTAATTTGTACTGTTTTAACATTGTTAGCTGCCTTGAGTCCCACTGTTAGGAAAAAGGTGGGATATAAATAAATAAATAAAGTTTAACTCAGCACTGAAAACAGTGGACTCTTTACTAGTGTATTATCATCACTAGCAATGAACTTTGTTTCAATATATTCTCATGAGGATGGCAGCACTCATTAGGTGCAAAAATGCCCATTGGATCTGATTGTCGTACACATCTATAGTATTTCTTGTGGCTGTTTTAGGAAAAGTCAGACCCTGTGAATGAGAGATATCCAAGAGCCTCGGTCATCAGCTGCCCTGCTCAGATCCTGCAAACTCAGGACCACAGCTTCCTTGATTTAATCAATCCACCTGTGATGCTATTTTCCTCTTCTCCTACTGCCTTCCACTTTACCAGAATTATCATGCTCTAATTGTGCAGGTCAAAAGTGGGTACGTCGCCCTTGAGATACTGTTGGATTACAACTCCCTGCAGCTTTAGCCCACACAGTCAATGATGAAGAGTGCTGCAATCCACTAACATCTGGAAAGGCATGACTCCCACTCCTGTTGCAGATTCTGAGAGATATAGAATTGTAGAAATGTAGAGTTGGAAGAGACCACAGGGGCCATCCAGTCCAACCCCCTGCCATGCAGGAACACCTTCAAAGCACTCCCAACAGATGGCCATCTAGCTTCTGCTTAAAAACCTCCAAAGAAGGAAACTCCACTACACTCCAAGGCGGCGTATTCCACTGCTGGACAGCCCTGATTGTCAGGAAGTTCTTCCTCAGGTTCAAGTGGAATCTCCTTTCTGGCAGCTTGAATCCATTGCTCCTTCTCCTGGTCTCTGGAGCAGCGGAAAACAAGCCCACTCCCTCCTCTACATGGCATCCCTTCAAATATTTAAACATGGCTATCATGTTTCCTCTTAACCTTCTCTTCTGCAGACTAAACATACCCAGCTCTCTAAGTCTACCCTCATATACTTCAAATAAGCCACTCTCACAAGCTCTGAGAACATGCTTCCCCTTCCAGATAGTCCCCCTCCATCACAGGGAAGGTAGTAACAATAAGGACAGTGCTAGTGGACCCACCCTTACTGTGTAATCATATGGTGCAGGCTGGTGCAGACGAGCTTTGGTCAGTCATTTTAGTTGTGGTTTTTTGTTTGTTTTTTGCTATGATTAGTTAAGAGTTGCTGCTTTTTGTTGATTTTCTTGTAATGTTGTTAATTTTATTTTTTTATTTTAAACTAAATAAATAAATAAATATTCCTTTTTTTAAAAAAAATATCTAACCAGTTCTGATTGCTTTCTTCTGATCACGTTGTGTTGCAAACCATTCAAACCATCTCATAATACAAAACGGTATTTCTGAGAAATAGAATATGGGAGATTGTAGTGCTAAGGGCCTGCAACATTCCCTCAATACTTTTTGGAAATTTTACCTGTCATCAATGGAATCCACTTTCTCTTGGATCTTGTCAGAGCTGATGTTGCCATCACTGACTAGCCTCCTTCCCGTCTCTACTACAGCATTGATCTTCTCTTCATTGGCATCCATGGTGGTCATGAAATCCTCCTGTTTTTTGATAGCAGCTTCTGCTCCTTCCAAAGTGGTGGGCATTTCAGTATGTGCCAAAACATATTCCTATAATTTTTAATAGCAAGACACAAAAAGAAGAGAGAAACATAAAGCTCTCTGATAATTTATTGCTCACCACTGATCACAAAATCAATGCTACATGGATTTATACGATATTTTTATTCATTGCCACACACCAATATTAACTCTTCTGTCGTTGTGATGACATGGCAAACTGATCTGAAGTGGACTCGGTTTGCACAAAGACTTTTCCTACAAATTCTCAGACATGCCTTCATCACGTGTCAACACAGCAGCAAGCCAACGCCTGGAAAATCTTTCAAGACTGTATTATGTAGTGGACATAAGACACATCAGTGGTAACATTCAGATGTTATATTCTCAATCCTCCAAATCATAGCCTGGGGTCCTCTAAGCCATAGTCTGGAGGACTTAGAATGAGTGACAAACTCAAAATGACTATTTCTTCCTTTCCCTCTCCCTCCCTCCCTCCCTCCCTCCCTCCCTCTCTCTCTCTCTCTCTCTCTGTGTGTGTGTGTGTGTGTGTCTCTCTCTCCCCCCACCCCCCGCAAGTCTTATTAGAAGACTTTTTGGTTTTGCCCTAAAGTCCAAACCAACAGATAGGCACAGAAATCTCTCCGAACCATGACTGGAAATCAGAATCAAACTGTATTTAACAATCCTGTTTTTGACTGTTAATTCAAACCCTGGTTTGACAGTCATAGAAAATAGTCTGAGAAAATGAATAAGGGAAGGGAAGAAGGGAGATTATGGCCGTGCTATTCATCCCTGATTCTACAAAGCACAGTCTGGATGATAGAGAATGCAGTTCTCTTGATTGCAGCCAAGAGATCAACTTATGTGGCCTCTTCATGTAATTATCTTGCCAGCCATGTTTCTGTGAAGCAACTAGTTTCTTGTGAGGGCAAAACCATGCATGCTTTTACAAGAAAGTTGCTTCCAGTTACATGCTAAATCTGAGCTCGGGTTATACAATCCAGGATGTGGGAGGGATGAATGATAATATACAGCAAAAGTGGAGTCTTTTCCGAGGCTGAGAGGGGTTGTACTGGAACCCTTGGATCTCACCAAGGGCCACACGACCATCCAATCTGCTACTGCCACTGCTGAAATTCAGGAGCAACCACTGAATATGTGGCTGAGCCTCACCAGCACCTACAGTGGCTCTCTATGATACAGGAAGATGCCAGCCTGTCCTGCTTTACCATAGAGATCAACAAGACTATAGGGCAGAAAGTCTACTTCCTTCCTAAAGTAACAGAAAGGGAAGACTAGGGGGACAGTCACTGCAGTTTCAGTAGAGTGGATGGTGATATGCAGAAGCAGTTGGGGATAATAGGAGGACAAAACAAGGGTGCAAGGGCTGCATGCAACCTGTGAGACAAGTGTTGCCCACTGTTCCTTACCTGGTTGTTAAGAAAGGCTTCTGCTTGTTTCGTGTCTCTGAGGAACAGCTGGTAGGCATGGGACTGGGAGAGAAGATTCTGCCGATTCTCCCACATTTTGTGGAGCTCATTCCATCCAGTGTCCAAGGCTTGCAGGCGCTGGTGCAAGAACATGTACTGAGCATCGGTCTGCCCTTGCGTGACCATCTCACCCATGTCCCTCATTTTCTGATAGTCTTCCTCATAATTATTGATTTCATTCTTAATATTCTCATGTTGTGTGAGCAGTTTCTCTGCCTCTGTCAGCGTGTTCGGCATGTCTTCCGAGGCAATGGCAGTCTGGGTCCGGGAGAGCCAAGACTGGAAGTCATCCAGGTCACGCAAGAACTGCTGCAGCTTGCTGGCCTCTCCGAGCGACTCTTCACGGTTCTTCAGAGTCGTTTTCATCTCTTCCCAAACATCATTGATTTCAGCGAGCCTAGATAGGATGGCTTGAGCTTGATCAGGATGCTCCGATTCTAACTTCTCAGCCTCTTTCTGGAGGTCACTTAGCTTAGCCTCAATAGCCACCAAGTCACGTTCCATTCCGGTCAGCTTCCTCTGAAGAGCAATAACTCCAGCCAGGTCATTGCCAAGCTCTTGGGTGGATTCAATAACTTTAGTCTTCTCTCTGATCCAGGACTTGGTTTCATTACATTCGAGGTGATAGTTCTGGATACTGAGAGCTGAGAGGAGAGCATCCTTCTTTATGTCCACCAGTTCTCTGAACTGACTCCACCTGGAACAAAGAACCAAAGAAAGGGAAAGTGGAGAAACCAAATCAATTTATCAACCCACCTTCCAAACCTAGATAAATAAACTTATCAAACGTACTAAACGTTCTGCTTTCGTTATATGCTTTTGTTTCTCTCCTCACTATATACAGTGGACATAATTTCAGTGCTTCTATTGTTAAAGTTGGGGATCCTTTCACTTGCCACATGTTTGGGCATCAAATTTGGCAGCATCAGTCTGTGTGTCCAAAGGAATTGTAGGAGTTGTAGTCAAACACATCTAGAATGCAATGCATTCTACTATATAATGTGAATTATCTAAAGACAAATGGCAAGTTATTGAAGGCTGCATTGTAAGTAACATGCTTATTAATGATGAAGGTTTGAAAAAAGTGTTAAAACCTCTCGCTAATGAAAATAGGAGAACCTTGGTTTTGGTTCTTGTCTTGTTTTTGGCACACATTAGAGAGAAATGTAAAGTCCTACACTTTGGCAGAAAAAATGGAATGCACAAATGTAGAATGGGGGACACATGGCTGGATAACTGGATGTGTGAAAGGGATCTAGAAGTCTTGGTGGACCACAAGCTGAACATGAGTAAGCAGTGTGATGCGGCAGCCAAGAAAGCCAATGCGATTCTTGGTTACATCAATAGGAGTATGGTGTCTAGATCAAGGGAGGTAATGGTACCACTCCATTCTGCATTGGTTAAATCTCATCTGGAATACTGTGTCCAGTTCTGGGCACCTCAGTTCAAGAAGGATATTGACAAGCTGGATCGTGTCCAGAGGAGGGCGACCAAAATGATGAAGGGTCTGGAAGCCATACCCTATGAAGAGCAGCTTAGGGAGCTGGGTATGTTTAGTCTGCAGAAGAGAAGGTTAAGAGGGGACACAATAGCCATGTTTAAATATTTGAAGGGATGTCATATAGAGGAGGGAGCGGGCTTGTTTTCTGCTGCTCCAGAAACTAGGACAAGGAGCAATGGATTCAAACTACAGGAAAAGAGATTCCACTTAAACCTCAGGAAGAACTTCCTGACAGTCAAAGCTGTTTGGCAGTGGAGTATGCTGTCTCAGAGTGTGGTGGAATCACTTTCTTTGGAGGTTTTTAAGCAGAGGCTGGATGGCCATCTGTCGGGAGTGCTTTGATGTGTGTTCCTGCATGGTAGGAGGTTGGACTGGATGGCCCCTGTGGTCTCTTCCAACTCTGTGATTCTATGTTTCTATGCTCCTCAACTTGAAGAGCCTTAATTCCAAACAACTAGATGCCAATTACTCATTTTATTTTGCAAGAGCAAACCCATATTATTTATTTAGCAAAATTAGTTGAGCAAACTAAATGGTATACAAGTACACAAAACTTTCTATTTACGTGGATCTCATCCTAATAGCGCCCACACAGATAGCAAAGATGCACTCAGGGAAACAAAAGTCAGGTAAGAGTCAATATTCCTCACCTTGTATTGAGCTTATCTTGCTGTGCCTTGATCTCCTTTTCATTTGGATGTCCGTTGTGCATCAGTTGTCTAGCAATCTGGTTAACCACAGCAACACGTGAGGCTTGATTGTTCATTTCTGGTTCTAAACTTTCAAATCTGGAGGGGGAGTGCATCAGAAGAAATGTGGATGGACAGCCAGCAATGAAACAACATTAAGCATGAAGCTGAAAAAGCCAACAAAACCCATCTCACCACTTTCTCTCACCTGTGCTGGATCACTTCCAGGTCTTCTAGTTTCTCAGGGATCTCCATGTTGTTTAGCCATTGTTCCTTCTCATCAATCCAAAGCTCGCAAGCATCTGCCTCACTGAACATCTTGTAGAGAGCCAAAGTGTCCTGCAGGGCTTGCTTGCGAAGTCGTGTGAGTTCAGCAACCTCCTTGTACCTCTCTTCTATTCCCACCAACCTACTCTGCACATCTGCCGACTCTGCATGTTCCTGCGGCAAGGCTCTGGCTTGTTCGTGAAGAGAATCAATAATCGACCTGTAGCTTGCAATCTCTTCGGCGACATCTTTGTGTTTCTTAACCAAGGACTGAGTGGAATATTCATCATGGCCAACATCATTGCTGGAGACAATTTTGAGGATGTCCAACATCCACGTGTCAATGTCATCTGCATCAGCCTGGAACTGGTAAAGGAGGGATGCTTCTTCCAGGCGCTTCTTCCGGATGGCAGACAACTGTTCCAGGTTAGCCCACTGATTCTTGATGTCTGCAATCCTCTCTCTGATCTTCTCAGACCCAAAGTGATCTTCAGCGATCATATCTTCCCCTTCCTTGATTGCCTGTTGGAAGTGGCTGCTCCGACCACTCATCTCGTCTTCAAATGCCTTATGTTTGCTGAGAAGCCGGACGATGCTGGTTAAGTCTTTTCCGTAGTCATCTGATGATAAGATCTGCTCCTTTTCCCTTATCCATCCTTCCTCTTCAGCCATTTCCCAGAAGAACTTCCATAAACGCCGGGATTCTTCCAAGCGAGCTCGGCGTTCAGCCGACAACTGACATAACTCCTTGTAACAAAACTCCATGTGAGCCACACGGTCTCTGATAACTTGTGGGTCACAGGGTTTGTAACCTATCAACAAGCAGAGACAGACAGGGGGTGGAGAAGGTACAAGAAAGTTAATTCATTGTCAAGCAGTCTAAATTACATCCAGCAGAAAAAGCTAACTGAATTCTAGTTCCTTTGCACTTGCTCACAGATTCATCAGATAAAATCATCCTCAATTTAGCATATGCAATCTTTTGAGATGCCCTCCTGGGGCATGTCAGGGCTACACCTTTGTCAGAACATGTTCTGAGACCCCCCTCATCGTTGCCTTGCCAGCAGTTTCACAGATGCACACAAACAGGTTCCAACACAGCACAGTGCATCAGAAATCAGTTGTCGAACTTGCAACAATATTATTCTTCTCAACAGACAGGTACTTTAAGATTTCCCCACGATTGTTCCACTTCCCCAACATAATGTGATGAGAGCAAAGCTATAAGCCACAGGGAACTGTAGAAGAACCACATGCAAACTGCATAAACATGATACCACATATGCATCACATTATGTGCATTGGCTGCAACAGGAACCTCTTTGATAACATGTACCCTAACTGAGGTGGTGTTTGGTGTTCTGTTACAGTTGGCATGCTATCTAAGCCACATGAGGAAGAGGAGAAAAGGTAAGGGGGGAAATGGCAAATGTAGATCATGAACAGAATTCTGCTGATGTATCATGCTGGGGAGGGGAGGTTATTTTTTTTTCAGCACTGAGCAGCAGTGGTGAGGAAAAGTGGACAAAATCTGCTAGCTCTGAGCAGTGTGTTTCTCCAGTGTCTTACTTCCTTCATGGCTGCTACATCTGTAACCTTTTCTAATCTTGCTGTCACTGCCTACACTGGCATAGTTGCACCACTACGAGTGGGATTGGGGCCAATGTCTCCTGAGTTGTTGTTATTGTGTGCCTTCAAGTCATTTCTGACTTACAGCAACTGTAAGGTGAATGTATCGTGACGTTTTCTGACCCTGAGAGTGTCTGAGGTGCCCCAGGTCACCCAGGAGGTTTCCATGGCTGAGTGGGAATCGAATCCTGGTCTCTAGAGTTGTAATCCAACTCTCAAATCTCTACACCATGCTGCCTCCCAATTACTAGTGGAAAATGTTTGCACTTGTTAAATGGGTCATGCTAAATATTAATTCTGTGTAGACATAAACTCTGTTGATATGAGGAATCCAAAAATTTAAAAGTACTTTTGTTTATAGCATGGCACACATTCTATACTAATAGCTACAGCTATGGCTAAAGAAATAGAATATATATATGATGCTGCTGAGTTTAATCAAATGACATCTTATAATGACATTCTGTATACCACCAATACCACTGATCCACTGGACTCTACACAAAAGCCTATTTAAATAATGTGCCCGGTGCCTCAACACAGGACAAAACAGGTATGCCCACAGGAGACAGGTATGATTCTTGTTTTTAACCGTGTCAACTCTACACACTTTAAGGCCCTTTTTGCACGTGGAGGGGTAAACGGGGGAAAACGCTCTGAAACGGAGCTTACTTGCAGCTGGGTAAGTCTGTTGCCATGCGGAGCAGCACGATCTCGCTGTCCCGCAGTCCTCCGGCATCCAAAATGGTAGCTTCAGCATCCAAAATGGCAGCTTCTGGCTGGCTCGCCAGCCTAAAGCCCGCCCCCTGCAGATCTGCAGGCATGCACTAGTGTGTGCCTGCAAATCTGCACTGGAGCGTGGCGACGGAGCTGCACAGGGCTGCGTGCTCCATGCTTTTTAAAAACTTCTGAAAAGAAGTTTTTAAAAAACACGCAGCGCCACCAGTTACAGTCGCTTCGGAGAGAATTGAGGTGTGGACTACGAAAAATAGTCCACCTCAATCCACTCCACGGTGCAGAAGACCTCCGTTGGAGGTTGCTCTGCACCGTTTTAATACCCCGGTGAGGAAAGGGCCTATGTCTGGTGTCTTCTGTCTCTAACATCCAATAAGCATGTGGTCACAACAGACATGTCTCCAAGGTCATATAAATAGCAAGAACCTTACCTTCTCCATCTGTGGCAAATTTCTGAGCAGATGCATTGACTCCTCTCACTCTCTCAGCCTGAATGGAAATGTCAGCCTCAACAAGCGCATGCTTCTGCAATAAGTCTTCTACACCCAGGAGATGTTTGCCATAATCTTGAGACAGCAGCAACACCTGTACACACAAAACCAGACAATCAAAGCGCCCAAACACAACTTGTTTTAAAAAATTAAGTTTACGTGGCTGGTTTTTCACTAGCAATACCATAAAAGCCAATCTTAGTTCTCAAATTTCAGGCTTTCTTGTTCTTGGGTATGTACACAAATGAACACACACACACACACACGCATACATATAGGTGTATCCTATCAAATATGAAAATTGTGCAAATGTAGACTTCAATGCGTTTCTTACACCTGCCTCATTCTACATACATAGAACTTTTCCACTCAATTAAGTACACATGTATTTTGTACTCTGGTATGAAAAGGGACTGGCACCAATACTACCATTGTACCAAGCACCAATTGGTGCCAACACAAAATCCAAGATGGCAGGATTCCTATGTGTTCATATAGGAGACTGATAGTCTAGGGATCAGCAACTAGAGGCCCTCAGGACAAATCTGCTCTCCTGGGGAAGAACACTGACTAGCCTCCCAATTTTATGGAGATGAATGGCAGGTGGCTGTGGCAATCAAAAATATTGGAAATGCATTTTGGAAAACGGGAATACATTGGCCCAGTAACCTCTAGTCTGCTTTCAGAGTGATTCCTCCTTTAAACTAGTTGCTGATGAACATAAAAGACACTAGTACTGGCCTGGGCTGCCTTTCTTCCCATCTATTTCTCTGCTGTGAGTTATACAAATTAACTCTGAATAAACACAATCCAATATTTCATTTGTTTGAATAGATATATAATTAAGTATGAACACAGGAGCCACACATTCTGGTTTTTTATATTGTCTTTTAACAAATTTTAAATGATTCTAAATCTATACATTGTTTCATTGTTTTTGAACAACACACATATATGTATTACAGATGTTTTGCAATGTGTGTTGGTTTTTTAATCCGCACAGGTTCTAGTAATTTGTAAATCATCTTAAGCCCCAATATTGGGAAAAAGGTGTGATATAAATGAATATCATGAAAGCAGTAATATAATAAATCATCCTTAGTTCTTAGACCGGACAGACGGTCAGGGCTGTCCGGCAGTGGAATGTGCTGCCACAGAGTGTGGTGGAGTCTCCTTCGTTGGAGGTTTTTAAGCGGAGGCTGGATGGCCACTTGTTGGGAGTGCTTTGAGGGTTTTCCTGCATGGCAGGGGGTTGGACTGGATGGCCCTTGTGGTCTCTTCCAACTCTACATTTCTATGATTCTATGATTCTAAGTACAGATCAGCTGACAATTGCACTGCGAAAGGTATAATTCTGAACCTTTTCCAAACTTGATTACCTTTCCCATCTTGGCCACTTACCTTCATCTCATCCATCCAGTCCATAATATACAGCATTTCCTGGAAGATCTTCTGCAGACCAAGGTTCATCTCCAGTCGTTGCCTGCGTGCCCTGAGCAGTTCCAGGAGGTACTCCCACAGGCGGATCACGTTATCTTTCCTTGCGGTGATGCGCTTGATATCATGGTAATTCTCAGCCTCAAGCTCCCTGGCAACAGCAACCACTGCCTGGACTCTTTCCTCGTAGGCCGCAATGTCTGTCTCAATAGCTTCATGCTTTTTCGTGGCAGCCTCCACAGCCGGGAGGTCAAACCCAAAGTTATCCTGTAAACACAATGGCACTATGGTAACAGCATTATAGTACGGAGAAACACAACTTGGAAAAAATCCTTTTGTTTGAGACTGCAGTGTCCAGAATCCTCATGCTGTTGGGGATTTTGGGAGCTCTTGCCCCAAAAAGAGAAACTTTTCTTTTCTGATACGAACGACGTTTGCTGTTTGAACTGCAGGGCCTGCAAGGAGCAATCCAGATGCTGTTAGACTATGGGTTTGAATCACAGCTGGGTAAAGGATGAAATATATTCAAGAACTAGGGTAAAGACTGAAACAAGTGGCCTCTCCAGGCTTCTGAAATCCAAAGAAATCACTAATACAGTCCAGCTGGGGCTGGCTTATGAATGCCTTACCCCATTATACAATGTTAAGTTGTGTGTTCACTGATGAGCTGGTCTTTGGTGAACCCCAAGTGCTTGATTTTTTTCTTCATACCCTGGGAGTTGAGAATTGGAGAATTCTCAAAATAATCTTGGCTAAAGGTTGCAGAATACCACCCCTTACCTATCTCATGATGTAAATATGCAACATTACCACATTGTGCTAATGGTGACACTTGTGATGAACAGGGATTCATTGTTATAGTGCAGACTGTTTTTCAACAGTCTTGTAAGGCAACTAATACAAAAGGCAGGGGGAACCTTCACTTTATGGGCCTGTTCCAGCCTGCAGAGAGAATAATCTGGCCTACTGTCAAATTCTCTAGCATTCAGAAACCATCTCCATTTTTTTATTATGTGGCCTGTTGAAGGAATGGGTGAAGAAAGGGGGCTCCACACCCTATTTTAGCTCCTCAACAAGGTAACTGACCCCCTCCCCGATGGTGCTTGTTCAGTATTCAGTTTAGTCCTGGAAGCCTTATAATTTAGCATTTCATCTGGTAGTGCATCTGTTACATATATCGTTTGAGGGATGTAGATTTTTAAGACAACAATCCTATCCCTACTTTCTAGAAGAAATTCTTAGTTTTGAGCAGAAATATACAAGACTGCACTTTTGATTTGTTGCGGCAAAAACATAAACAGGGAAGAAGAACAACTAAATCAGTGAGCTAGAATTTATTAGCCAATTTGACTCTATTCAACCGGACGTAACTGAAATTCTGGGTTTCTTTCCAATGGCAGGCATTAAACTAGAAATTATCAGTATCACCTACAACTGCTACCGTGCATGGGTCACTCTGTTCTTACTTTTTATTCACTTGCCACTTGCATTTGAAACCACTTGGGACAAAATTAGGATATAAAACAATCAAGCAAGCAAAAAGAAAAATTACATTTCACAGTGAACTGGATACTAGTCCCTAGAAATGCATGCCACAACAAATCTGTTAGCTTTCAAACCTCTTTGCTGCCTTTGTAGGGGACATTTGTTTCTGGCCAGGGGGAAAAAAGACACACAAAGCTAACATGCCACCGTTTTATCACTGTCATCAGTGTAACAGATTTATCCACAGGGCACTTTTATAGCATTCATACAATTGCATCAGCAGTGAATTTGGCGTCTATTGTTACGAATACAGGGCTTATCAGTTTAGCAATTCTAAACAGTTCCCTACTGACAAACTCTCTTTCCAGTTTTGGGGTTTCCTGCTTCTTCATCTTGAAAAGAATGCAAGAGGTGTCAAAGGATGCCATAGGACTGAGTAGTTTGATGCTGAAATACAGGTAGAGAGGGAAACAAATGTAGTTTTTTGGTGGTGGTGGTGGGGAATCAAGAGGAAATCTAAAGGTTCTGAGATAATTCTACCACCTCTGGTATATGTATATTCCCTCAACCCTGGCCAGCAATGCAATGGACAAGGACATGGCAACTGTAGGCCAAAATACAGAGAGAGCAACACATTGCTTACCCTTGGCCTGAATATTCCAGGAAAAGAGGACAAAAGTCAACATACAACTACCACTTCTGGCAAACTCAGTCATTCAGGGATATTTATATTTAGTCATTTCTGTGATATATTCCACACCTAGGATGCATCCATACTGCACCACTTATAGAGGTTTGATACCCTTTTAAACTTCCATGGTTCCATCCTATGGAATTCTGGCATTCGCTGTTTTGCTAAGCAATATAGTATTCTCCCTGCTGAAGAGCTCTAGTTCACCTTCTGTTACTATAGCACTGTTGCTCTCTATCAGAGAATTCTTAGTAACTCACTTCACTAGACTACAGATCCAAAGATTCTACAAGATGGAAACACGGCAGTTAAAGTGATCTCTAGTCCCACCTCTAGTTCCATCTTCGAGATCTAAAAAAATCCTTTGGAATATACCTAAGTAAACTCATAGCTTTCAAAATTGCATGGCCAGTGTTAGAGGGAGGGATTAGCAGGTATCTCTTATTAGAAAGAATATCTCTTATTTGAGGACCAGAAGTCTTGTCCCTTATAAGGTCGGCAGGCATCCCTTATTATAAGGGATGTTGCTCATTTGAAGGCCGGAAAGCTTTTTTTAATATAATCAAAAAAATCCAGTATTTTGGGGTTGTGAACCCTTCACAAAGACAGAAATGTGTTCATCTTGTCATTGATGAAACAATATGTTAATTTTACAGGGAAATAGTTTGCTAGGTTAAGTAAAATCAATACTTGGTATTTAGGTAGAATGCAAACTTGGTAACAGTTACTCCCTGACTGTCTATTCTGCATACCATGAATCTCAAAGATTTCTTATTGATATTTTAAAAACATAGCAGCACTAGTTGGGCAGATTCTGGGAACTGCCATCAAGCTCTGAACACGTGTTAATTTTCTCTGGATCCTAATAGTGTGCTCTTCAGTTCTCAGAAACTCAGTGTAGAAGGGTGTGCAGTGCAATCCTATACAAGTCTATTCAGAAGTAAATCCCACTGCTTTCAGGTTAGTGGGCATAATATTGCAGCTTTAGTCACCCAAACAATTCTATTTAAAAAAATAAAATAAAAACAAAAGAAGTTTCACCTGAGAAACCAGACGCTGGTTTTCACTCAGCCACGTCTCTCTCATAGCAGCCTTGCGGTCAAATCTGCGGGCAAGTTGTTCCAGTTTCTCCTGTCGGATGAGCTCATTACGCAGTGCCAGTTCTCTTTCATGTTCAGCTTTTTCCAGTCTTTCCCAGGCCTGGGTAATGGGAGGGGGAATTAATTGAAAAAAAAAGATGTAGTTTACATAAAGAAAAGAAAAACCATGAGAGATCTCCACAGTCTGCTTTAGCAGTAAATCAATATTGCACAATATTAGTGGCAAGGAAATATCTGGATTGCTTGTCTTAATTAAGGAATGAAAGATACAGTGCTTGGGCTTGAGATTTGGGGTTGGTCAAAACACTGCAGTTGTTCCAGCTTTGCCTTTGGCAGTTTACACTGCTATAAAACAGGCATAAACCCTTGTTCTTATCTGAGCTTGCAGTTCCTTTGAAGAACTTTATTCACCTGCAAGGGCTAACTGTATGCTGCATCAGAGAATCTAGCGGCTGCCTCAGGATCCTAAGAACTGCTTTCAGTCTGTAAGAGGACAAGTTCCAGAATGTCACGATTCTATTGAAAAATCTGAAAGTTTTTCTAAGGAGAAAGAAAGAAATAGCAATGGATGAAGGTCAGATGACATTTCCTGTAGGTGGTTGTATACTGGGTTTTCTGTATTTTGTTTTCCAATGTATGTAAAATCTGAAAGCAGAGAGCCCCAAATACATCTCAAACCTTACAATAAAGCCATAATAAAACCAGGAAGATATCAAATCTCATGTACCACAGAAGAGACAAATCACAAGAACTTTAAAGGACCTTAAGAATCTGCTTCCTGTCCCCCAAGTCCAAATCACTTGATCTGTTGCCAAGTTGAAGGAAGAACCATAAATAATGAGTTGTGTGTCTCAGCAGAGTGCTAAGAATCAATTGAGTCAGCTTAACAAGCAAACAGATCCACAATGAGTTACATACTGCTCGGGATAGAAAAGACATACAAGAATCCAGTAATATTAGTCAGACTAATTTCGTTTACCTCAGTTAATCTTGAAGGTGCTACTGGATCCTTTTATCAATTTTTTTGCTAAGACAGACTAACACAATACCTCTTTGAATGCTATTGAGGCTTCTTGGTAGAAGTCCTGCTGTCTGGAACCTAAGCATTTTTAGGACCTTACAGATGAAAGCACTTGAACAATGTTTAACATACACACATGGGCAAGAGGTAGTCTTTATCCCTCTAAATGTTGATACAAGTAACAGCTCCCCTGCAAATTCTAGGCAGGAATGAAAAGCAAATGAGGAATGCTTATCTTGTTTTGAAGTATTTTGTCATCCCCAAGAGATCTTGCCAAACTGGTTGCTGTTCATCTGGTTAGACCAAGGATTCCAAGCACTCTGGTTACATTCCAATGATATTTTTTTACAACCTTTCCTCCCTCCCACCGCACCAGCATCTTCTCCTTTGTCCATCTCAGAAAGGCAAGTCAGTGAACATGCCAGTGAGCAATTCTGGCCAAGTTCCACTGGAGTGAATGGGACCTACAGTAGATCACATTTGTCCTAATTCTTCCCACAAGACTTATCAGGATGAATTTGCAAGCAAACAATGGCCTGAACCATTCTGGTTAGTTGTTTAATAGTGGGTCAATGCTTATGCAAATCCCATTGATTCAAAGGGTCTATTCTACTCTACCAATAGGATTCAGGACTGTGTGCCCTCTGCTCTGCAGAAGGAGACAAGGTGCAGTTCTGTTTTAAAACAGATCCTGGATCACAAGTACATCTGAGTTTGATTATGAAGTTAATTGTATATGGACACTAATAAAGTGGGATTTACCACATTTGCCAGCATATGACATGCATTTCTTCCCCCAAAATAGCCTTTGAAAATGGGGTACATCTTATATGCTGGGTGCGTCACTGTGAGCTCTCCTTTCGTCCATCCCCCCCACCAAGGAAAAATCATAGGAAAGGGAGGGGCAAAGCAGCACTCATGTGAAGCTTCCTCCACCTCCCTTTCCCTTCCACTCTGCCTTGGTGGGGAGACATCCCCACCAAGGCAAAATGCATAGGAAGGTCTACGAAATCCCCGCACCAGAGCTAGTTCTGCCCCCTGGACACCCTCCTCCCTTTCCTACAGATCTTGCTTAGGCATAGGAAAGGAAGGGGAAGATTTTGGGAAGCCCAAAGCTGGCACTGGTTCCACCCCCCCCAACCCACTCCTCCCTTTCCTATGCATTTTGCCTACACATAGGAAAGGGAGGGGAGGTCTAAGAGGCAAAAAGAATGATCACTCAAGTCTTCCCTAGAGCTCACCCTCTCTTTCCTATGCATTTTGCCTTGGTGAGGAGAACTGATGCCAAAACGACATGGAAGGGAAGGGGGCGTGAGGGAAGCTTCACCAGCATATAAGACATACCAGTACTAAAAAGATTTTTCCCAAAAAAATAACCTCTGAAAAAGGGATGCATCTTATATGCCAGCAAATATGGTAAATGGTAGCTCTGAATCACAGAATCAGAGACTTTTATGAGCTGAGAGGGACTAGAAGAGACACCTAGTCCAAACTCCTGCCATTCCGGAACACACAACTAAGGCATTCTTGAAAGATGTCCATCCAACCACTGTTTAAAGACCTTCAAAGAACGAGCATCCCTCCAAGGCACTCTAGTTCGCTCTCAAGAACTCTTGTAATAAGTAAGTTCTTTCTAATGTTAAGGTAGACTCTTTTCTCTTGCAATTTGAACCCACTGGTTCATTTCCTACTCTCTGGAGCAGCAGAAAGCAAGTTTGCTCCATCTTCATGTCATCTCTTCAAATATTTAAAAGTAGCTATCCTGTCACCTCTAAGTCTGAAGTTATGCACAAGGTGTGTTTCTCAGATTCATCAGTATAGTGCAGAATAGGAAGAAGCAAACTTTATCAGTAACCTGGAACAAGGCAAGTAAAGGATGTGGCCTGGTGTGTGTGTGGGGAGAGAGAAGGTATGGTCTGATGAGAATCTGGAGGTCCAGATTGAGAGAGCTGGAAGTCTGCATTTTGGCTCATGGGCCAATGGTTCCCCAGTTCTGCTCAGAACTTGTAAGAATCACATTTTTGGACGATAGCTCTCAGAACCATCACTCCCAACTGACCATAACCATTGGTCACACTGGCTGGGGGATTCTAATTGTAGTCCAAAACAGCTACTTTTCCAAGTTCTATCCCTGCTTTATTGTGTCAGTTTGCCTACCAATACTGCTGGCCACATTTTGACTCAGAGTAGGGGTAGGAATCATACTGCTAGACTGCAAGTTACAAAGTCTTAGCTAGCACAACTAATTGTGAAAAATGTCAAGACCGATTGTATAATAGCCTACGGAAGGTTGGCTTAGAGAGGTGCTTTTGGCACTGATTGCATCATGGGGTTGAATTGCTGCCCCCCTGGACTGGCACTGAAGTGTGCTTCTTCAGTTTCTAACTGCTCTTTAACTCCTGGCTCTGTACTCTCAAGACCGTGTTCTGGAGTATACCATAAATGTCACTACTGATCCACTTATGACTTCAGCAGCCTCCACCAGCCTGATCCTGCCCAATTGTGCTCTGTTCAACTGCTAACACTAACAGTGGGCTTGGGGAACATAAAACAATGCACTGTATTTACCTTGTTGATATCTGAGATGAGTTTCCCTTCCCTGGGCATGTAGACTTTCTGATTGTTAGCCCTCATTTTGCTCTGAATAGTGAAAAGCAGGACTTCCAGGTTTCCTTTTTCTGTGAATCTACAGAGAAGAGGGAACAGGGGAAAACATAGGCTTAAAATTACCTTTCCACTGAAATAACATTTCACCCAGAAATCCGCATATGTTACATGATCAACATTTTTTTAAAAAAGCACCAACTTCTCAGTTCAACTAGCTCATATATCACAATCTGGACAAGGATAGTCAACTGGACATGTTGCATTTAACTCCCTACATATGAAAGAAAGAGGAATTTCTTTTTAAAATTTTTTTTTCTTGAGCTGTGTGTTTTGTATCTTGCTAAATGGCAAATTTGGAGCCACAAGATGAGATCACCAAAATGAACACAAAAGCTCAAATTAGCTTTCCATGGCAGAACTGTGGCCTTTGAACATTTGCAAAAACTTTGATTATTGCTACACAATGCATTGTCGCACAATTTATACAATCTGAACCAGACAAATCAGGCTTGTTTTAACCCAGGTTTTGGTTAATTGCTCTGTACTTGACAGATTTAAGCTTACTCGACACAGTTGCTACCATGAGACTAGGGACAGATATTTCCCAGTATTCTAATGAGTATATGGTGCTTTTTATGAAAAAGGGCTATCCCTATTCACTTTGACAGCAGGAAATATTCCCTATATAAAGGCACTGAGCATTTCCTGAGAGTGAAGGAGACAATTCCAGTACATCAGAGAATCTGTAAGCACTGGAGCTAATAGATGGCAGGTGTGGGATGAAAGCCCCAAAGATATACAAACCTGTCAAAGAAGATCTATGTCCTAAATGGAATTACTATTCCCCTCTAGAGTAGATTCACTGAATCACTGCAGTTTACATAAATGTTGGTTTACCAAGTTTCTATTGATTCAATAAGTTTATTTTAGTTGATACCAATGATGGCATTTAGAAATATAAGCATGTGATTTTGAACAGCATGACATTTTGAAATCACGGGTTTGAGACCTATATACACACCTACACACCTATATAAAAAAGGGCAATATGCAGTGCGCCAACAGAAGCAGGAAAATTAATAGTAAGAAATGTTCTATATAATGCGTTCAAGTCTGATTTTAAAAAGTGCAAGATGATAGCATTTGTTGGACCTCCTTCTCTTACAAATGGCATAAAAGCCTTCAAGCATCACAGAGTTCAGTTTTAGGTTCTAGAGAAATTATACTGTGGTGTTCAAAAGCTGGCATGCTAATAAATGGAAGTAGACACCGCTCAAGAAAATTGTCTGGCCTTTCTTCTGGGAATACAGGAGGATAATAATCCAACCTAAGAGTAACTGTTAGGTATAACAAGAATAATTGTTGGATTGGTCCTAATTCCAGCCTGATTCCAAAATAATTCAGATTATATTGTGTGATTTAGAATATGGCTGGGGAAGCTCTTGTCCTCTATATATCTACATTTTGTTGGACTACAATTTCCATTGCCTTAGCCATTGCCTATGCTGGCTAGGACTGCAGGGAGTTTTTGTAATCCAAAACACATGGAAAGCCACAAGTCTCCCACCTATGATTTATATTAATGGAGCTGCAAGCTTTCAAGAGGCACAGAGTTCCTGAGTCGACAATAATAGCTCTGTCCAACTCAAAACCTTATGAATTTTCCAACACAGAAAATGTAACAGCAGTTACCTCTACTAGTTATTATTGAAAGGTGTAATAGGTAGCTGTTCAACAGAAGATTTATGTGAACATTATCTTTGCTTGGCACAAGGAAAGATTTTAATGGGTTGCAATAAAACTATTAATCCCTAGAACTGAAACTCCTTTCCTCCTTTATGAGTGCACATATCTGCTTGGCTCTGATGTACACATTTATGGCATGATTACATTACCATATACATAACTGCCATTATCCTTACCATGTTATGATGTTTGTGGTTCAAACCACTTACAGCCTTCTTGTCCTGTTTGCGGTGACAGCAGTTTGATGGAGAGAGACCACAGAATTGTGCAAGATACAGACGTAACCCAGACAAGTGTCATGAAACTGCTCAATGAATGTCAGATGCTATCTAACCATCTGTAAAAGGCAAAGCATAACTAGCCTCTAATTGCCCATGATTACAAGACACAAACTGCCTAGAGGATTATTCCCATCTCTTTTAGTAAACTGGAATCAATTGCCTCTACAGCAGGGAGAAAAAAGGAAGATGGTGAATGAATCCTACTTGGGTGGCTTCTCCACTGTGCGGTAGGTGTTGAACGCTTGTAGTTGCTGCTGCACACCAACTAGTGAGTTGGCAAATTTGCGGTTGTTCAAGATGATGATGGTTTGCTCAATCCACTCGAGGAGATCGGAAGCTAGGGACTCATACTTTTCGATCATCTTCTCTGTTTCAATTGCATTGTCAAGCACCTATGAAAAGCAGTTCAAAATAAGCTGAGTGGCAAGGCCAGGCTGCCAGAAATATGCACTACACCTGTGGAAAGGAGACAAGAGCTGGGAAAGAAGCTTATGAAGCACACCTGCTGACTTCTGAGAATATAAAGCAATAAAAGACAAAGAGGGGAATAGACGCCTTGACTTAGAAAAAGCCTTTACAGGATCCCAGGTTACTTATAGTGTATATGATGAATGAGGTCTCACGCCTTGAGAAAAAGCCTCTCTCCTGCAGAACTTAGTTTTAAGGCTGCAACTCAGTTTCTCCAGGTTCAGTTCTCTTGACAATCTAAGTGCAGCTGATTTATAAAAAAACCCAGCATGCAAAAGAGAAATTAATAATTCACTGATGAAAGAGTGTTCTGTCTACCTGTCTCAGTCTTAAAATTCCAACTCCAAGGAACTCAATTCCATGTTTAAAACATATCCCAAGCAATCTCAGAATGCTGAGAACTGCAGGGTTTAGAGACATTATAGCTGATACTATGTCTGAAGTATTTTCAGCTCATGTCCTCATGTGAGCTCAAGAAGACAACAGCATCACCTGCCACAGTCTCCTGAGGAAAGCTCTTTTTCAATCCTCCCACCAAGTTTGCCTGTTTCTCTCTGTCAATGTCTAGGCTTGCAGACAAGAAATGATTGCTTTTTGTTTCTCTGAGTCCAAAACTAAGCCAGCTGAGGACCCCAGGAGAGTAAGAAAGCAGGTGCTCAACATTCAGAAAGGATTCTCCAGAGGTGCCTGCAGCAGCTGACAGAATCCCTAACCCATGAGTTTGGAAATCATTCAGGCCAAATGCATTCCCTTTCCCTGAGTTAGCAGACATCCCCTCACCATCAGTTCCCTTCCCACAGGCCAGATGATGTGAACATGCCTTCTAATGTCCCTGGCTCCTTGGCCAGAGCTTTCCTAGATGGTGCTCCTTTCAAAGAACCATCTTCACTCCCACAAGGAGAGACAGGAGTGCTTAGCAGGTGCTTTGAGAGCCAATCGAGTCATGAAATTGGGGTTTAGCCAGCTCCTGAAGCACTCATAGTCTGTGCTTTGCTCCCCATTCTCTTTTCATGCATAGCGGAGGCAAAGAGGAAGCAAAGCTGGCTCTTTGCATGTGCAGATCCCTGGTTCCTATCCTGTTTTCCTTGTGAGGGAAGCAGAAAGAGTGCTCTTCTCCTGGACTAACTGTAACAGTCAATAAGAGGCTTCCTGGCATATTTCCAGTCTTCTGGGCAAAATGGGGCTTAATTTAGAAAGTATGCTATTTGACATTCATCCTTACCACAAATGTGTAAGATAGATTACTCATATTTCCATTTTACAGAAGGTAAACATAGCCAAGGAAAGTACTAAAATTAAACAGAGGATCTGTGCTGGGAGGATTACTGTTCAGTTTATTTTTGTTTCTGCAGATCTTGAGATTTTAATGCCTCTTCTATACTCTTGTTAACTGACATCACACCCTCCAGTAGATTTTGAATGGGTTAAGAATCTTATTTGTAAATAAAAATCAACTTTAGTATAAGGCAGATTTTGCATTGTCATGTACAACAATATATGCACATACACACACGTGTGTGTGTGTGTGAGAAAGAGAGAGAGAGGGAATTGTTTTATTTCAATTTAGTGTCAAATCTTTGGAGGAGAGAAATGGGAAATAGAATGGAAGGCAAAAAATGAGAGGTGGTATGGTAATATATAAAAACAGACCAAAACCTTAGCTTAATTAAGGGTATTTAAAAGAAAGCCAATACCCTCTGAATGAATTCACAGTTAATAACTCTTATAAAATCCACAGTGGGAAGCAAGAAGTGTGATTAAAGTGGGAAATTAAACTCTGCATTTTATGGGACTCTGGAAGTCAGCAGAAAATAAGATTTAAGCGAGCTGCATGGCATATAAAACCTTAGCTTGCAAACCTTTCCAATACGCTTTCCTTCAACAGCTAAAGCTTTCATCTTAGAAAAGTAGTGGTAATATGTCACCACATAGGTGATAATGGATTTTTCATCAGGATGGTCAACACTGATATCTGAAAAACAAACAAGAGTTTCTTTAGTACAGAGTTGGGTTGTCTGTGACTTTAAAACAGCCCCTACCAGCATGCCTGAAATTTACTTATTCAAGGCTCAGATGTTAAACTAAACAGGACCAGCTGCACATTTAGCTCCTCTGTCTTAGAGTTTAAAAAGTTAAATATAGTTCTTAGCCATTGGCCACACCAACTGGACTTGTAGTCCAAAAACAAACTCTTCCCAGCTCTGCATTTCACAGAGCTTAACTCATGATGCAGCATTGCCAAGTTCTGAGTTTGTTATATTGTCATCCTGGCCTTTGCTCTGAGGAGTTCTCCCACCTCCATTTTACCTTCAAGACAACTTTGGAAGGTAGGTTAATTTGAGACAGAAAATAACTGACCCAGTGAGCTTCATTGTGGGAATTTGAACCTGGGACTCCTTTGTCCCACTGCAACTCCCTAAACTGCTGCACTGCACCATTTTTCAAACAAGCTTCTCATGCCCCCTTTGATCAGCTGATCAGAAACAGTAAAATATAGACTGATGTGATAGCAGTGACACAGAACCCATTCAGATATTATAGAGTGAGAGGTACCAGTGAGGAATGAGCTTATCTTAAAGCTGTTGTTGATGGGCTTAGAACAGTGTCCTACTTTGGGTCTACTATAGAGTTAAAGTGAAATTCTCCAAGAAGAAATATATGTAGTGTCATTCACCCAGCCTGAAAACTACGCTACAATAGACGGTACAGCATGTCTGTAAAACCACTTGGTTATTTCTGTGTATCTCTTATAATAGGCAACAGAGGAAAAAAGCAAGACTAGACTTTCACATCAACATGTTGAAAAATGTCAGCCAAGATTAGGAATGACCAAACTGCACCCCCTTTGTGATCTCTACTCCCTATGCGTTTGAAATGAAACTAGCAAATCTTTTGTGAAAAACTGAACAATTATACCCCATAAGCCTTCAGCGTAAAATTTTTTGCTATGTTTCTGTATCTCAAAACATCTTTGAAGCCCAGGGGACCTTACTGAAAATCCAGAAGTGATTTCCACGATTTCCAGTCACTTCAACTTTTGAAAGAAACCTCTGCTAATAGGCTTAAAACAGCTCAAGGGAAGGCAAAGCCTCCCACTGCTCCTCACACCTCCTAGACAAAAGGCCTCTGTTTAAAAAAATGTGGAACTGGGGCAATGTTGGGGATATGACTCTCCATGGTGGAAGGGGGTACTGTGCAACCCCTTTCTCTTTGGAAATGGCCCACCTCTAACTTTGATTATCTCAGTAATCTAGGGATAGCTGACACATGTTCCAGTGGAATGGATCTGTGATCTGTCCTAAACACAATCCTCCTCCCCAAATTACTTCACCTCTCGGAGGTACATTGGTTTATAAGAGATAACAAGGACAGCAAAACAGCTCTGGCTGGCTGACACTGAGGTACAGGGGTTGAGGGTGAAAGGAAAAGAGACATTTGTTTCAGAGGCAGACATTCTTACCCTCTGGGTCCAGCAGTTTAGTAAGGCCAAGGTGTTGTTCTGCAAGGTTAAAAGCATTCTGTAGATTGTAGTGTGCATTTGATTTCTTCAGCTTATCAAAATCAATTAGATCAGGCCTAAGGAAGGAATCAGGTAACAACAACAAAATATGACCTTAAGTTTCTTCACTACACAAAACCCTTTCCCATATCATTTGAATGAATTAAAATGGGGCCCGGAGTACTGGCAACCGAAGGAGAAAGTGAAGTCAGCAAGGAGTGAGTACCCACTGGACGATGGTACGCAGAGTTATGGCATGTAACTATCGAACTTCTTAGGACAGAGGTGAGCTCATTCGTAGTGCATCATCTCTGAAGCAACGAAAACTCATCATAAGCAAATGTGTTACGGGAGGAGATATAATTTCAGGAATACACAGACATGGGAGACAATAGCAAGCAAGAGAGGGAGACACTGCATGCAAGAGAAGGATAACAGATAAGAGAGAACATACATCAGGATGGGAGAGACAACAGTGAGGACTAGAGATTTTCCTTATGATTGTATTATTCCCACGGTAACTGGAATTAAAAAGTCTGTATATACTGGAATTTTCTACCAGTTGGCTACAGATATCTAGTTTCATGTGGACAGCATTATTATTAGTAGTAGTAGTAGTAGTAGTAGCAGTACTGTTAACTATCACTACTAGATAGTACTACTACTACACGAAGGCCAAGATAAATAAAACCATAGAAAAGTCCTGCACAACGCAAAGAGTTTCTTCATCATTTTCCAGAGAATTGTTCTTACTGCTGAAAGGAGGAAACTCTATAAGTGAAACAGCATTTGGTTTTATTTCAGCAGAGGAAGCTGTTATGGGGAAGAACAAATGAAGTCCCAACTGGATGTAAATTCCCCTCTAAACAGGCTCAAGTTACTTTCAAAACTGAGTTGTTATTACAATTTTAAAATGATAAATTATTACTATTAATGTAGCATCATTTGTGTTTATAGAGTAACATGAACAAAACACAGCTGCTTCATGGTTAGACAGGACAATGGAAGGAGACAAAAGGAGATGGATTTGAATAAAGATGACATTAGTTAGAATCTTGTGCCCAGTTTACATGGGAGAGCATGCCACCGAACTTCCATATGCACACGCATAGAACTGGGCTGTAAATATTTGGGGAAGAGGCGTATAGGATTAAGCCAAAATCATTACAGAAGAACTGGATTTTCAGCTGGGGTCTGAAGAGGCAGACAGAAGGGATACAACATAGGTGTTATGAAAGAGAGACTGAAAACTGTTATTATGGCCAAGTTGTAATTCTGCATCCTTTGGTTCTACAGCTGTTTTTAAAAAAACTCATCAACCTTCTAACAAGTGCCCACCTGTGTTTGTGGATTAGTGCGTTGAAAGCCATTCCGTCCCTCCAGCTGGTGGTGAAGTTGTGAATGTTGACGTTGGGATAGCTGACACAACAACAGAATCAAAAGGAAGGGGGGAAAAGAAAAGGCAGTCAATATAGGATGAATGCTCAGAGACATGAAAAATGAGCAGCATCAACCACCTGCTCAACTGGTTGCGCTCAAGCAGCCTTCGAATCACTTGTAGCAAAACAGGCCATGGCCTATCACATCATCTCCTAGCAACTCTGCTTAGAGAAGTCTGCCCTCTGCCATCCTCCAGATGTGCTAACCAAATGGTTCTCAACTTTTGGTCTTCCAGATGCTCAAGATTTCAATCCCCAGAAGAACCAGTTGCATGCTCAAAAGCAGCTGAAATCCAAAATGTCTGGAGGGTCAACAGTCAAGAGCCACTGTTTTAGACCACAACTCCCATAACCCTAAAGCAAGCTTCTGTAGGATTCTGGGAGATTACAGCCCTAGATATCTGGAGGCAGTGTCTCTGATGTCAGTGTGATAAATCTGCTTTGCATTTCAGTCCAAACCTTAAAGGATCAACTAAAGGTGTTGAAGCCTATCCCCAAAATAACTTCATCACCCTTAGATAGCTTCTTTAAATTTTGGACTAAAAGCTGAGGCTGATGCGCTAGTCCACTGACATCAGAGCAACTGCTGTTTGGAGGGTGCCAAGTTGGGGAAAGCTGCCTTAAGCGAAATTAACAAAAAGATGAGGAAGATTCAGATATGACATTGGAACTGTACCACTGGGGAAATGGAATTGTCATTAACATGGAAATCCTCCAAAGCCTCAACAGTGCACAGATGAATATTAAAAGGGAAATATGCATGGGGTCATGATAGGAAGCCAAGGGGCTAGGAATGAGCCAGGCAAGAAAGGGGAATCCATCAGAGCAGCTGAGAGTGCAAGCAGTTGGTGGGACCAAGACTCAAAACTCTGGGGTGAGATGCCTCCCCTTACGCAGCCCAGCCAAATGATCAGCCAGTCCAAATTAGGAAGCAAGGGGATGGGAGAAGGTTATAGAACAAGGAAGGGGGACCTCTTTCAATCCAAGGGTCAAATTCAGTGTCAGATAAATTCTGAATATCTGCAGCTGCATAGCAGTAGAGGATGGGACCCAAAATGGCAGTGTACTCTAGTTTAAAGCTCTTACTGCCATAAACTAACTCTTAGAAGAGGCATTTCAACCTTTTAGACTGGGGGAAGATATGTTTAAACGTTGGGAAATCATCAAATGAGAGTGCCACTGGGGAAGAGATGTAATAATCTGGGGACTGCCCAAGGAATGGGACCTCAGAGAGCTGGATTCAACCCCAGAGCCTGTTCTAGAACCTGAAAGCAAGGAAAGTGGACCACAGTTGGGTTCTCTTCCTTCAGTAAGATAAATGATCCCCTGTTAGAACTACTCACGTAAAGATCACTTTGTAGCAAAAGTCAGGTTCCTTCCTTAAGGCAGAACAGAGCAGAGGTGACTGGTCTCATATCTTAAAGCAGGGGTGGGGATAGTACAGCCTAGGGCTTCATGCAGCTTCCCAAAACTGGTTTTGCAGCCCTCAACTCCTCCAGACTCTCTGGACTGCCATTTCTCATGGCTCCCCCCAAAATTAAATTGCCACTCCAGAAGCTTCCAAGAGCAGCAATTCAAGTTTTAAATAGCTTGCAGGGTCCCCTGTGCTATTTAGCATTTTAAAAACCAAACAGTTTCTCCAAATAGGAAGTGGACTTGCCATCACTTCCTGTTTTTTTTATAGCCCCAGCTGTGGAAAATTGACCCTCAAAGACCCACTTCTGTTGCCCAGGCCACACATAAGAGAGTCAACCACATAAAGAGAATACAATACCCACATAAAATGTCTCATTTCCCATCCCAAGGATGAAAAACTGAAAGATGCAAAACTGGAAGAGGGTTCACTAGAACCATGTACAGGCTCATTTCAGAGCAGACAACTGTTTTAGGCCATTTCTGCACCTTACCGGTTCCCATCAACATCCTGTCACAATAACAGCAGCATCTTTGCTGAGATGGGAGCATGATGTGGATGCTCACCTCTGCACCAGGCTGGCTCTCTGTGGAAGGGAGTGTGGGTACCACATGCCTTCCTTCCGCAGCACAGCCGGCCTCTTTCCCATGCTGCACTGAGGAATGAAGCACCTACATTGTGCTTCCACCACTTCTGCATGGCCGGTGGTGATGGGAGGGTCATGTGATCACAGGTGCTTTAAGGGATTTATTCCATTAAGTCAATATCCCATGATCACAATGGGTGGGAATGGGTTGGCAGCAGGATTGTGATGACATTGTGCAAAAGTACAATTCACGGACCACTGCCATTGTAGGATGGTGACACCATGTGGAAATGGCCATAAATATTATTTTTATAGAAAGTGTGGGCCCTGCAATTATCTAATAGTTGAAAAGGGCTGTTGTCAGAGCAACAGTGTTGACCCTGAGCCACTGCATCCACAAAGCTCCTAGACTGACTAACACTGCCAGCAGAACGGCTTCCAGTTATTCAGCATAGCCCCATTAGTCTGTTTCAGCCAAAAAACGCATAAAGGAATCCAGTGACACTGTTGGGACTAATTGGGAAGAAGCAATTTCTAGCACAAGTTTTTGTGGACTCAGTCCACTTTACCCTGAAGCATCTAATAAAATGGACAGAGTCTGCAAAAGCTTAATTTCTGCTTCCCAGTTAGTCACAAAGGTGCTACTGGGTTCCTTTATGGTGTTCTATTTATGATGCTACATGGGGATACTTTGTACAGATGCAATCTTGTCTGAAGTAGAAAAATTTGAACAGCATGCTACACAGGGATCTGGAAGATCACCATTTCCCAACCTGGTTTTCTCCAGCTTTGCTGGACTACAAGACATATGATCTTACAGCCATCTTCCAGGTTGGTGGGAGATGATGGGAGCTGTAATACAGTCCTTCCTGGAACATACACATTTTGGAGGGGAGGGCCTCAATTACCATTTGATTCAAACTCACCCAGCTGTCTTCATCTGGCACCACAGTAGTAGCGCATCTTTAGCAGACTTCTTCTCTTTGTTGTCTTCAGTTTCAACACTAATATCCTGAATCTGTAATGCCACACAAAAACATGAGTAGCAATTCATTTGTCAAACTCTCAGCCTATTTATTTCATGCTGGTCTTTCATGCTTCTGAGAGAGCAATGTTCCTTGAATAACAGTAAAGAAACAATTAACCAGCAGAAAGAAGAAAATGTTTCAAGTGAGTGTGCATAAAATTCCAAAACAACACCAATCCTTGCTATTAATTTGATGGATTCTCCTTAAGAAACACGTGCTCTCTATTGTCTCTCCTCCAGTGCAGCCCTAAGATACCGGGAGTTTCCACTTCTATTTTAGATTAACTGCAATTTAGCATGTCACTTGAACTCCAAGCTGTGTTTCACATTAAACAAGATTGTTGAAACAAGCTGCAGTTTTGATTAGCCGTAGTTTACAGGGCTTGAATGACAGAAGAAGCCATGGTTTATTTAAAAAACAACAACCCTTGAAGCAAAAGTTTTGGAATTCCTTGCAGCTATGTGAAAAGAAAAGTATGTTTATGGGGCAGTCTGTTCACGTGAGCCCAGGGAAAGATAATACTTGTTCCTATCACAGTGAACCATGAGTTAGCATGAGATCCAACTGCAGCCACTGTTTCACAAAGACTGGCAGTGGTCCAAGCAAGACCCAATCCATCTGATTTTAATGTAAGCTCAATATGACTCTGAAGTTTGGAGTGTTGTTTGGGTTTTGCCTATAAACCCTATGAGATTTAAGGCCTCCCTTTCAGGCCTGAATAGTTTCAGCTTACATAATTCTGAAATTAAGCACAAAGAACGTAATGTCCCTGCTCCTACCCAATACACAGAAGGAAATTAAGGAAAATTCTCTAAAGGAGAAGGGAGAATATCTTTCAGATCTTTGCATAAAGGTGACTAACTATATGTACAGAGGGCTGGGGAAAAAAATCAACCAGAGATAAACATGGGCCAACAATATGTTGTGATTTACCTGGAACCTCAATATAATAGTCCAAATAAGGCCAAGAGTTAGTCTGTGATTCCCATCCACGATATCATGGGATCCCATGTTTTCCAGGTGTACTCGCTGTTCTTTCAGAAACTGGAGGGCTTTGTCAACATTTTCCAAGCAGTGGATGCGCATTCTTCCCTTTGTTGGCTTGGGCTACATAGAACATTGGTTAAAGGCAAGGAAAAGGAAACATCACTGAAAAACTAGACATAAAAGACTTCTTCATTCCAAATTAACATGCACATTTTTAGTCTTGAGGCTTCATGTTGCATTCCATGTCTGAAGGCATGTTGTGATGCATAGCTATGTGTATCTATATATGAGTCTTCAAGTCACCTGTTGATTTATGGTGACCCCATGGATTTCATAGAGTTTGCATAGGTAACAAGTATACAGAGGTGCTTTGCCATTGCCTTCCACTGAAATTTAGCCTGCAACACCTTGTATTCCCTGGTGATCTCCTAGCCAAGTACTGACCCATCTTACCTTCCAAGACTAGACCAGGAATTTTATATATGCAGATTTCCCCATTCATATCAATTGATACATATGACAGAGTGTTTCTCTTCCTTTTCCTTCCACTGTTGGAAAACCTTTGAAGGTCAGTATTTTTACAAGTTTATCAGAGCTCTTGTTCCCATCAGAGCTCTTAGAGGGGGGCAATGACTTGAAGCTCCAGACAATGTGTTTCATGTAATATTGATTAGTTGTGGCTGCGAAGCAAAATGAGGTCAGCTTTACAAGGGCGCGTATCTTTCAGCATAATAATAAACAAAACCTTCCATCTTTCAAGCCCCTACTCTATCACTCATCATTGTTCCCTTCAGCCATCTCTGCAGCAATTCCTTTATGCTATCCAAAACAGCTTAGGGGATTGCTTACAGTACACAAAGACCTCTAGGGCTTTATCATTACATTAGATAATAAATATTTTCTTTGTAATGGTATTTTTTTCTGGCTTGGAAATAAGTGGTGAAGTATTTTTGCTGCTAATTTATTTCTGTCAGGCTCTGTAAAAGGCAATAGGGAAGGACTAGTGAATACAGTGTCTAACCAAGCTGAGAAGGAATTTGTACTCAGATCTTGCCGGTATAATCCAAGACAATACATATTACTTCACCCCTGGCTCTAGTACGGTCAGAGTCTTCACACAGGCGTCCATCGTTCTCTACGTAGTTCTCTGTTTCCCTTATACTCTGTGCCTCTAAACCTGGATTATTCTGTTAAAACCTCTTCCTTTAATTCCCTACCTCCTCTCACAATGACACACAAGGCTATAACTTGCAGTTGCAACAGATTAGTAAACTGAACTGAAAACATAAAATTGCTTATTGTTGTGCGACTTTCAATTGATTCCAGCTTCGGGTGACCTTATCATGCTTTTTTTTTCTTGCCAAGATTTGTTCTGAGGTTTGCCATTGCTTTCCTCAGAGGCTGAGAGAGTGTGACTTATCTAACGTCACCCAGTAGGTTTCCATGGCTGAGCAGGGATGCAAACTCTGTCTCCCACATAGTTCAATGCTCAAACCACTATATCACACTGTCTCCCTAAAACATATAGTAGTTTACATCAAGTATCAAGCTGGACATCTGACAGAAGTCTGGACTCCCAGCACTGATGATACTGACTGGGAGTTCTGCCATCTGTACTCCAAAAAAGTAACTTTTGCAAGCACAGTGTCTATCTCACCTTACCCTCTACACATTTTGCTAGCAACTCCCCATGCTGTCTAGCCTAGCCAGAGATTTTCCTCCTTGGCTTCCCGAAGTTGGTTTTTAAAATATGGTGCCTACATGAACATTAACTGAGACATTCAATTCTTGTCTTTTTGCAACTTACATTCCTTGCAGTGGTGGGAAAGTGCTAAACAAGCAAATAAAGCTTTGCATGCACGCAGTAATGAGAACTGGTAAGTGTCCAGGGAACACTGTCTGCCAACCACGCAAACTCTTTTCAAAAGGGCCAATCAAAATTGCAGCCAGGACCGATTGAGGAGACCTCAGGAGAAGAGAACTTCACAACTTGCTCGTTGGTCTTTTTTAAAAAAATAAGAAAGATGTGAAGAAGAAATTTGTTCTAGCCAGCTTTTAAAAAAGAACAAGAAGGAGGAAGTAATCCAGCAATGTCAGAGGGAAACTTTGCAGACATAATGTAAATCGTGCAAAACCACATTAAGATCATTCGTCAAGTTGCTGTATGAAAAAGGCCTTGTGTATCTCACAAAAAGAAGCGGAGAAACAACTGCCCCCAGAACAACTGCAGTTTAGCCAACTAACTGAAGATTAACTGAAGAGCTCTAGCATGGTGTAACAATGTGAGTGTTGGACTGGGAGACCAAGGTTCAAATCCTCATTTCTGCTGAGGAAACCCACTGGGTGACCTTGCACAAGTCACATTCTCTCAGCCTCAGACGAAGGCAATGGAAAACCCTCTTTGATTATATCTGTCCAAGAAAACCCAGTAATAGGTTCATTTCTGGATCATCAGGGTCATCCGGCAAGAAAACTTTGACTTAGGGCCATAAAATGTTTAAAAGACACACAAAGTTAATTAACAAGGTTAACTGAAACTCACAGGACTACTTCTCTCTAGTAAAGCTGGAATAATTCCCAAATTCATATAGTCTAATCCCTGGAATATGACAGGATTATCCATAATAACACATCCCGGCTCCGCATGACAGAAACCAGAGTGCGGAAAAAACTGTGAGCCACAACTCCACTCCGCAGCAAGTCCTGAACTAGCTGGGTTGGCTGGCAGCAATAGCAATAGCAATAGCATTTATTTCTATACCGCCTATCAACTAAGTGTTATCTAAGCGGTTTACAATGTATTTTTAGCTAATTGCTCCCAACAAGCTGGGTACTCATTTTACCGACCTACGAAAGGATGGAAGGCTGAGTCAACCTTGGAGCCTGGCAGGATCGAACTCACAAC